>JARQWA010000079.1:24611-120764 GCA_030294605.1 Ambrosiella beaveri
ACCGTTCCTTGCACCAATACCAACGAGGTTGCCTCCACCACCTCCGTCCCCGTTGGTGCCGCCTCCACCAGGGCCATATTCACCTCCGCTCCCACCACCACCGGCCCCGCTGGCCCAGCCACCACCGGTGTCATCGACACCTCCAGCGCCTCTGCCGTCCCCACCACCCCGGCTGCTCCCTCCAGCACCATTGTCACCGTCGTCACTAACGGCGTCACTCTGACCCAGACCGTTCCTTGCACCAATACCAACGAGGTTGCCTCCACCACCTCCGTCCCCGTTGCCGCGACCTCCACCACCGAGGTTGCCACTGCCTCCTACCCCACCGGCACCGGTGCTGTCTCTGTCCCCTCTGGAAACTCTCCCGTTGGCACCGCTGGCGTATCTTCGGCCCACCCCGCCTCCAGCACTGTTGTCTACGTCACCGACGGCATCACTCTGACTTCGACTGTCCCCTGCACTGAGGGCAACCAGCCTGGCCCCACCGCCCCTGTTGCTACTGGCTCCGTCACCACCGGTGCCGCCAGCACTGGCCCTGCCACCGTCCCCACCGCTGAGGCTTCCACCTACTCCACTGTTGTCTACGTCACCGATGGCGTTACCATGACTTCCACCGTCCCTTGCACCAACACTAACACCCCCGTTGCTATCAACACTGCCCGTGGCTCTACCTCTGCTCCCGTTGGCGCTGCTTCCGTTCCTGCCTACGGTGCCTCTACCCCTGCCGCGGGCGCTTCCACTGCTCCCGCCTACGGTGCTTCTTCCTCCCCTGTCGGTGCCGCATCCGCATCCGTCCCCTACGGCGGTGCCTCCACCCTTTCCACCGTCCCCATCGTCGCCACCAACACCCCCTACCCTGTCGGTAACGTCACTGCCTCCACTGGCTGCACCTCCACTAGCGGGAACTCCCCTATCGGTGCCACCAAGACCCCTGGTGCCGGTGCTGCCTCTTCCACTGGCTCCACCTACACTCCTGGTTCTTCCGGTGTCGTTACTGCTGGTGCTTCCCGCCTGGTCGGTACCGGTGCTGCCGTTGTTGCAGTTGCTGCTGCTTTCCTTTGCCTGTAAATAGGCAATTGAATGCACGGCTGCTGTCATGACAGGATTATGAGTATTGGGCATTGAGGTGCTTACGGACGAGAAATAGAAAGTGCAGAGCAGAACAGTGCCAAACAGCTTGACTGTTTGATATGAACATGCAAAACGTCATCAGGTTTAACCGTTGCAAATATATTTTCCCCCTTCACAAGATCTTTGTCTTTGTGTCATTACACTCCCCCCTCCCCGTCATATTTTGTACCATGATGTACATATTTTCCCTACATATTTCCTAGAGTGGTCCTTTGTCTTTAACACTTTTTCTTGTCGCTCCTTTTCAGGTATATTTTGCAGAACAAATTTATCGTGTCATTGTTAGCTTCCTCTGACCTTCGAGACCTGTTGGTCTGTAAACTCTCGAACAAACTTCAATGCCCGTCGTGTCCATGTTTATTTTGAGGGTGTGAGAATGAATCATGAATATCATGAGCCAAAATGTTCTCGGCTTGTTGTATACTTATTCATTTCATTATAAATAAAATGATTTCGAAAAGCAAAACTATCAATGTGTTGAACAGAGTATCTACTTCCACGTTTAGTATGACATGACTATCGAGCAGTTTCCTTTCGTAGCTAGTTTGTTTCCGCATTTGCTACCAATGTTACGCGCAATTGTATCACTTGATGAAACTGGCAACTACCTTAACTTATCCTAGCCAGACTGATGATGCCAAACTCGGCCATCACCCTCAAACAACCTCGTGGTAATGACGCAGTTGGGAGCGCGTTAGACTGAAGTGCAACTTCAATGGTTCTGTCATCTAAAGGTCATCGGTTTGATCCACGGCAAGACTCCATTCCCACTTTTAGCAAGTGGCCTTGGGTTGGTTCCGTTCGGTCGTGTGTGTATCTTTTCCTCTTTGACCAATGTTATCCTTTTTGTTCTGGGTATCGTGACTTATTAAGATTCGTAATTATCCATCTATCAAACAAAGCCCTTCTTCACCACGGAAGCGGTTCACCATCGGCCTTGAAGAAACACCCGGTTTTGTCCCCCAGCTTTTCAATTGTATCAATCATGAAATCAGTCTGAGTTCCCATGTCATCTGTCCCGATAAAGAAGGTCATCGCCGTGGGAATCCATCCCGGATGGATAGAGTTGACCGTGACCTTTGTCCCCTGGGCAGCAAAGGCTCTAGACATTGATACTGTCAATTGGTTGAGCGCAGTCTTGGACATTCTGTAGGCGATGCTGCCTCCAACTTTGTCGTCTATTTCCGCTTAGTTAGGTTACGTTGCAGAATATCTTTGTTTTTGGACACTTACGCTCCACTCGCGACAAAACTGCCATGTTGGATGATAGGTTGATGATCTTCCCAGCTTCACTCCGCATGAGGGCATATCTAAAATGCTTGGCCACCAAGAAAGGACCCTACATTACGTGTTAGTTCAACTACTTGAATGGACAGCAACTTGTTAGATATAAACCTACAATCGAGTTGACTCTAAACTTTGTCTCAAATGTTTCAGCTGTATGCTCCCAGATATCCGTTGGTTCAGCTCCCACACCGGCACAAATAATCAAAAGATCAATCGTGGTGTCACCCAGAGCAGTTGCGGCCTCGATGATGGACTCTTCATTCTCCATATCGATATCCAACATTTGAGCAGCCACTGCGGAAATCTGTTTAGGCCTGAGTCAGTATCTTGCCAGGTGATGATGAAGATCCAACATTCATACTTGAGCAAAGTCTGACTTGCCAGATTTGTATGATCTGACAGAAGCATACACTCGCCAACCCTTTTGATTAAGCTTCCTGGCCAAGTTAAGACCAATGCCCTGTTTGGCACCTGAATCATAAAAGTTAGCATAAAACAAGTACAAGCAACTATATTCAGGTCTTTAGTTGTTTACCAATAATCAATGCGTTCCCCGGAGCCATCCTTTTTTGTCCTCGCTTGAAGTTCCTAGGATCCAAAGCAGCTAACAAGAAGCCTAGTCTACTTAGATGCGAAGGCATTTGGGGAAAGTGGAGGTGTCTTGATATATATATATATTCCCTGCTACTGGATAGAAACAAAAAGAAAAGGTCCCTAGACCCGCCGCAGCCGCTTCCAGCCCGGGAACTTTTTAAAAATCGCGGAGTGCGGGATATAAACCGGACTGTCCCCGTGACTGAGAAACCCTAGAACCAATCACTCTTTCTCTGTAGGATGCCTTCAGGAACTCTTTCAAAGGTCCGTGCTGATTAAGCAAAAAGCCCATCAACTGCTGATCAGACTTTCTATAGAAGAAGCAAGTCAACGAAATAATAATGCCCGAAAAAAATAGCAAAAAATATAAATACGAACAAAAAACAAAAAGAAGAAAAAACCCCGACTTGCCACCCAAGCGGACTCAAAGGCGCACAAATCCCCTCTTAAAACCCTCGGCGGACTGTCCCGTTCGAGGGACTTGGCCACGAGGCTGTCAACCGCCTCTCTCTTTCTCTCTGTATGTGCAGGAAGAAACGGTCTGCAATGCATGTCGACGTGTCTTAAGATTGGTACATCCCTTTTCTCGGTGGCCTGCATTGGCCTCGAAGAGGGGATGGGGGGGTTCGGTAGGAACCATTATGTTGTTTTCCTAGATATGTACATACCTCTGTTCATCGTGGTGGAGACTTATTTTGTGGGCTGGAGTATAGGGCGGAATATAGTCGGCTGTGCATGGCTACAGAGTGATATTAATGCAACAGTCCGATAGTCCTACATATTTATGTATGTATGAATGGTTGGAAGTTGGGCGGAGAGACGCAACGTTGGATGATGCCAAGGTAATCATTACGTGTAATTACCAGAGACTAAACGAGGTGTAGAATATCAGAAAGGACATGTCTAGATAAATTAATTGCCATGGAACATATAGTACTCATGATCATGACTGCATGACTACGAAAAATAAGAAAAGCAAAAAAAAAAAACCCCAAACGCCAAGTCGAACCCCAGATATTCTATATATCAGGGAGAATCTCGTCAACCACACTGCCCAACATCCGCATGTCATAAAACCCAGAAACATTCTTGTAGACTTTCAACCGCCCAGCAACTTCATCTCTGCTCATCATGTTCTTCCATTCCCCACTGCACGTGCAGTGTTCCATGAACTCACTCAGCTTAATTGCACTACACAGCTTGCACTTCTGATCTTGCGTTGCCCACTCAACCAGATAAGCCTCGACCTTGGCAATCAACCGCTCCTCAATCTGCATCCGAGAGAATTCAAACCCGCATCCCAAGCATCGCCAAGTGTTTTCACCACCACCCCGTGAAAGATCCTCAGGCAAGAGATCATCATCTCTGCAGAAGTCAAACTCTCTAGGCATGGCACAGTTCTCACAGCTGATATCCTGGAGTACCAGGCTCTCTGAGGGATTCTTGAACGCACCGGCAGCACTGAAGTCACTAATGTCAAACATCTGGAGAAGCTCCTTGCGAAGTAAACGTGCCTCCATCAAAATGTTCTTGTCAAGAGACAGAACTTGCATGATGGCCTTGACCAACTCAAGAATGGCTCTGTGACTGGTTAGTCCGGAAATATGCGAGCCAGGCAACGCTGGGAAGTTGTAGTCGGCTGCAAGCTCTGGGTGCATCATTTCCCGCTTCTGACGATTGATCAAACCGGCAATTTCCTTCTTCAAGGGCTTCTCAAAGATAGGACCAGAGATGTACTTAGTTACTTCGTTGGACTCGGGCTCCGTAGTCAAATTCTTGACCGGCAGTTGAGTCAGACGGGGTGTACTCGAGACATTTGAGCCGGGACGCTTCAGATTATGCATGATCCGAATAAACTCCACGACCCAGTCTGCAAACACCGACTGAAAACGGGGAGGCAAGAAAGTTTGCATCTGCCAATGCATGACAGTGTTCAACTCTGACCCGCCTTCTTGCTCTGTGATCTCCTCACAGCCAATGCCACCATAGTTGTACTCATCATACCATACAAGATAATCCCAATACTCCTTGATATCCAGATCAATGAAGTGGAATAGAGGCTGCGTCTTGATCGATTTGGTAATGTATTGACCAAATGCATATGCAGTCTCGACATCCTGCTTCGTGGTCTGAAGAATCAACCGACTGGAGTTGGCAAAGATCACTTGGCAACCTACACGACGCAAGTCACCCATGAGCTGCTGGAAGGCCTTGCGGCAGATCAACTGGACATAGCGATGAAGCGTGCTGTCATAGAGATAGGAATCAGGATCTTCAACCCAGCGCAGCAAATGGTTGACCATCAGATCGGCCATAGGACTCCCCTTGCAGGCTTCTGACCACCAACTCTTGACCATTTCACGGAGAACTTTGATGCCAGCGCCAGAGAATGAGTTATTAGAATACAGAATACCGGTACCGTCCTTGTCGGTGCCAGGATCCACATTAAACATCTCCCCATCTGCACCTTCCAGAGAATTGATGAGAGATGACGTGAGAATGGTGTTGATGGCCAAGTTTCGAACTTCCATCTCCAGACACACAGTCATATAAGTCCCTGGATTATTGACTCGAGGCATTGAGACCATGTCCAAGGGTCCGACAATATTGTCCTTCTCATAACCACCATGGTCTGGCCGAGCATCGCCAGACCACCAGAGTGCCACATTATTGGCTTGCAGCTTACGCGCATATGCAATATCGATCAAAAAGCGGGGATCTTCTTTTTCGAGGTTACATAACGGGATATCTGCATAGCGGGATAACGCCATGAAGTGAGTAATCTCACCAGCGAGCCGCAGATAGTGACGTACCAATCGGCGGACAACGACGGGTTGCCAGCCAAGCGGCGGCAGGGACCCATCGTACACATCGTATTTCATCGGCAATATAGGGAAGTCACTGAGGATGGGGATGTTGTGAATCAGAGACTCTCTCTGGGATGATTGAATCACCAAAATTTGAGCGCGCATTTCTTCCTTGTGCATTTTCTTAACGACATCACCGATCTCGAGGTGAGCCTTGCGTTGGGTGGTGACTTGGGTGACTTTGAAGGTGATCCTGTCCTGGTACTGGAAAAAGTCTTGAATTGATCCATGACTTTCTGAAACCTCACGGACATGATCACGCAAGCGATCCTCGTAGATGCGCGAAATGTTGGGCATCTCTTGCATTGTATCACGAGAACGCTGATGGATGACAATATGAGCTTGCTCTCCTCTTGAGGAGAAGATACCGTAAACCTGTTTATCGCTTGCAGTGATGTGCGATATGTAGATGAAAGCCAGAGGGACAGATTCCAGATAGTTGCGTTTCTTTTCAGGACGAGTCAGACCAGTGAGATCGAACCCGCGTTCCAAACTTTTACTCAACACGGCATCCTGAGACTGGTCAATCGTGCACGTGTTGCCCAGCTTCAACATAGCACGCATATTGAGAGGGAGTTTCTGTTCATAAACGCCTTCAACGGTACGATCATTGAGCAATGGGAACCATTTCTGTATCTCATTGATATAGGTTTCCTCTGACATGATGAGTTCCACCAGGTTTACGGGCAGATGGCCGCTAGGAAGAGTGACATTGGCTGGCCGGATCTTGTAATCCTTCAGTTCAAAATGGGGAATAGTTTTACTCCGGAAGTTTACATACAGATGCCGAGGGACATTGATCTTGACAGGATGGATTTTGGCGTCGATGAGAACGTAGGCCATAACGATACCAGGGATTTCGGTAGCCTTGAGGTGGAGAACTTGCCATGTGTTTGTGAAGGTAGAATGAGCTTGTTTCATCATCGTGTGCTGAATGTTGTTGCCAGCATTGACTCTACGATCACCAAACAACAGGCGTCTTCGGGCACGAGCCTCCTTCTGTAATTTCCACTTGCGCTTCTGATAGGCCAAGAATTCCACGTAGTTCTCAGAAGGATCCGGAATATTCTCCGGTAGCTCTTCAACTACCGGGGTCTCATCACGCTCGGGTGCTTTTCTTTTGGGTATAGGCGAAGACGGAGTGACCTGAGAAGAGGCGATAGCAGCACCGATGGTCTTTGCCTTGGCCAGTTGGTCTCCGTAGTCCTCAATGTCTTCAAAGCGTTGGATGTTGTTGGAAATATCGGACAAAGGAGCATTCTTGATCGTAAACATGTCGGAAAGCTTGGTCTGTTTCATCTTGTCATCCTTTTGATTGATACGACGCTGAAGCCACTCGGGATGGGGCACACGAGGTACCGGGTTTCGAACCTTTTGATAGGCAGCGGGGATTGTAATAAGCTTCTGGATTACGGATCCTAGACGCTCAAGATAGTAGTTCCAGTCAAGGAGAGCACGTGGGTCTACACTAGTGGGGTCCTCCTTCAGCCACTTCCGAAGATACAAACGCTTTGTTTCGTCTGGAGCGGAAAAGATTGCTACCGGGATAGCTCGGCCGGTAACAGGTGCATTTCGTGGGAGAGATGAGATAATGAATTTGCAGTTCAGTCCTTTGTCTTTCACCATGCCTTCGCCAAGGAAATCAGCCAAACGTCTGGCTGTGGTGATAGACGTAGATTTCTGGCCACCATATTCTTCCAAGGTTTTGGTCATACTACGATTTTCAGAAATTAGGTCCATAAGTTCTTCATCAGACAAAGTTGAACCTTTGTTGTGCAGAACATCGAGCCACCGATTGGCGACCTTGGCCACAGAAGCATAGCACTCGGCCAAAGTTGTACCCTCCAAGAAGAACTTGAAGATTTGCTGTTGGAAAATTTTGATGAGCTTCAACTCACCACGACGCTTGACCTCAAATCCCTTCAATTCCGCAAGAGATCCATCATCATTGAAGACAGCATAACGCTTCTTCAAGTTCTTGTCGGCTTCTTTTGAGGTGGGCAAGACCATGGCCTTGTAGGGACCATCAACTTCAAAGAATATGGAGTTGTCGCTGTGTGTTTCATATTTGAAGGTCTTCTCATCAACCAATGTCTGATATTGATGGTTCGTGAATCTAGCATGAACCAAATGATTCAACATGACACAGGGATAAGATATAAAGATCTTCTTTCCGTTCTTCAGTTTGAAGTTGAAGTTCTCGGGAAACGATCCAGGAAGCATACACCAGATACCATCAGTGTCCAGCTCAAGAGGACGACCAAGCTTCTCAACTAATGATCGGGCGAGCTGAATGATCCTGGCACCAGTTAAACAGGTAACGCCAGCCATCTCCATAGAGTACCAACGAGAACCTTTTCTCATAACGTAACCGTAGAAAGAGTTCAAAATGACCTTGTGTGCCAATTGCAATGAATCGAACAACACAATCATCTTCTTCGCAGCGTCAATTTCGGCAGCTGCTGCCCCAGATGACTTGAGATTCTCCGTTTTCCCCTTCCAGACCTTGGCCTTGCCTTTGTAGTCGTAACGACGGTCACGGAAATCGCGCACAGTATTAATGTAGAATGGGTTTTCTCGTTGACAAATGATGGCCGTACGTTCAATGGTAGTGGAATCGTGGATCTTGTGGTAGATCTTTTGGGAATACATCTGGAGACGTTTACGGACCAGACCTGCTTGTTCATCCAACGACAGTTCCTGAAATGTTCGCATAGGCAGTCCAAGTTTCCTCGGAGGAAACTTCTCACCTTCCAACGTGTTGCGAATCATATTGTACTCGTCACGTTTGGCAGGAATGTATTCACCTCTCCAGGCCCAGGGCAAGCGGCGATCACAGGTCTTGTTGGGTCTGTTGAAATCACAGGCTGCGCAGTCTGACTCTGTGATCATAGAGTCGGGCTGCAAACGATTCGTGGTCATGATGTTGGGGTACATGGATGCGACATCCAAGTGATAGATCAAAGGTCGCTCAAGACGATTCGGGGTGTCACGAATGCCACGGAGCTTGGAAGCAATTTGCTCTTTGATCTCATCGTAGTTCTCGACATCCTTCAGCTCTTTCTTTTCCTCGACTGTGATACTGAATTTCAGAGCGTTATCCAGATCATTCAAGAGACCATCAACAGCCGTAGGATCAACCGCAAAGTTGACCGGGATGTCGGCACGGAAAACACCAGCCTCAATACTTTCGACGTGACCACCGACGTAGGTTTCAGAATCTAACAGATGACCTTCCCAGAATGCTTCGCGAGGAGCAACGTGCTTATTTGGCAAGATAATGTTCTTTTTGTAGGCTTGAACCATCAGAAGCATTTCGCAAAGCGTACCTGTACCCTTGCGCAAAGTATCATCACCACCAAGTGGCAAGATGGTACACAAGGAAAAGATGAAGGGATGCACATACTTCATGTACAGGTAATACGTAGCAACTGCATCTGAAACTGAATACTCGGCCAAGGTTTGAGGGCGTTCGCTGGCATATGGCGTCATGAGCTCAGGATCCAATTCATCAGGATCATAACCAAGTTTAGCCACAGTGACAGCTTTGAGACCACGGGAACCTTGAGGAAGGTAAGAATCACGGTTCACCCAGTGGAAACAGTCCATATGCACGCTGTAGTTGCATTTAAACTGATCTTCGGCATCACGTTTCCAGCCGATTTCTTGATACATATCAATGCCGTTAAAAGCTGCTCTCGCTTCAACGTATGGCCAATCGAAGAAATCACCGTTGTAAGTGGCAATGACAGTAGGTCGAGCAATTTTGATGTGGTCAAAGAACCTCTCAATCACTGCCTTCTCGTCGGGTTCGTTGAAAATAATAAAGGCACCAGGGTACTCAGGCTTAGGGGTATAGTCAAAGTCCGCAATATCTTCCGATACTATTTGTCGGTTTGTGATGAGGAAACCCTGCCCATCGATCATATATGATATCATCATGATTTGGTCAACAGAGGAGTCGGGAAACTTAAGAGGAGATTTGGCCGTTTCGATATCGTATGCCATGACAACAGGATCGGCCATGGCTAATCTTTCCTCATTGACCTTGATAGTAGTTACTCCGGCATTGAAGTCAATCCAGTACCATTTACCCACTCGGATATCTTAATGTGCGTCAGTGAAAGCATTACAAAGTCAGGGGACGTAAAACGTACCAAGATCGATCATGACTCGTACATGATATGGTACATCATACTCTCTGATGTCTACAATGAAGTCGCTGGCATCAGCCACGTTAAGGTTTTCTCTCTCATTTTCTCGTGAGTCGTCATAATGGTCAAAGTTGCCCGTTGACCTAACCATATTCCAGTCAGTAAACTTGTGTACTACATATCCCGATTAGGCATTTCCGGGTTGAACATACCGAACCACTTCGGCGTAAGTGTCCATGGCATTCATATTCTTGCGATTCCGTTCGGCTATAGGCATGATTTCCCGTCTCGCTGTCAGTAAATCTGCGACGTTCAAGAAGTTGAGTTTCAAGAACGTTCTTTTATACCCCAGTAGATGATTGGGCATGCTGAGATCTTCCTTCTCTAGTTTCTGTACACTCTTAACCACCCCTCCTCCTTCAATACGTTTTATCCATTCTTCAACCTCACTTTCATGTCCTTTACGGACTGCAATAAGAAAGTAGGGCTCGTACTCAGCTGTAGCCTTGAAAGTCGTTTCATTGCCATCCTCGATGAAGTAACAGTCTACTGCCGCACGCCCGTTTATATTCCGGTCATCATGGATCGATGTGGGTTGGATATTAACAAGCCATCCCTCTCTCTGTTTACCACTGTCTATTCGTTCAAACCCCATCTTCTCATCGATCTCATGGGCCATTTGAGTTCTTTCCCATTTCTCATTAGAGGCGAATGCTTCGTTACGGCCTGTAGCAGCAAAGGTGCGGGTTCGACGACCACCATGGTAGGCAACCTTGTCACCCCGGCGGACGCCTTTGGTTGGTTTTCGTAGTGATGTATTCGACATGGTCGTTTGTTGATTGTCGAGATCGTTTCGAACTGATAGGTAGACTAGACAAAGAGGGGCAAAACCAGAGAAAGTAGATTAAAATAAATTATTAGAGAAAGAACAAAACAAGTGGTATCATCAACAATGGAAGTGGAACAATTTCATGTCATGAAAATGAGAATTGGAGTGTGTGGTCGAGACTCAGAGATCGGTATCTTGGTGATGGAATCGACTGCACTCAATTCCAGATAATTACATGTTTTGCTCAATCGATTCACAACCAACCCATTCTTGCTTAGTAGTCGTTTTGCTTTGGCAACTACAGCAGCAAGTGACCAGGGTCATCATGTAAAAAGGGACGTGTGAGACGCGTTAAGTGCTATGCGATAAATTTACAGAGCTTATTGCGCGTGGAACCAATTTGCCCCACATTACAAGGGGTTGAGTTGTCAAACCCTGGTCTGTAAATTCATGTCTTTTTATCACGTGATATTATATCAGGATTGAACGACCCACACTATGGCGGGATGGCATTAAAGACGATGGCTTCCGAAACTGACTAATCAACAAGATCTGATTATATATATTTGTACACAATATGTCAGACTCTAAAAAATCAAAACCATCAGCTGCTCCCAGGTCGAAGGAGCGCGAGGTGTATATTTGGCAGAAACCTGAAGGTATGCTCTCCTCGTGCCATGTTTCCATCCGAGGTTACTAACTCCCTGCCAGATCCCAATGAGCTCAAAATTGATGCGGCTGATGTTACCATAACCAATGCCATCAAGACCATAAAACCCGATGACTTCAAGGATGTGACTTCCATTCCGTGTGCCAAGGCGAGTCTGGAGAGTGGTATCATAGCAGCCTCTGTGGGTGGCGCTGGTAGATTTATCTGGAAAGGTAACCATGCAGTTATTCTTGTATAAAATCACTCTAACTGTGGCTAGGTAACTTTAAATCCGCTGCAAACTGGGCCGTAGCTGTAGGTCTTGTTATTGCAGCTGGCGCCTTCGAATATTGTAACATGAACCGGAAGCTGGAAAGGATAGCTATGAAGAAGATGATTGAAGTACATAATGAGAAGTCCGGTACTGATGCAGTTTCTATGGGACCGAAGACGAATGCTATCCCAATGCCCTTACAGAAGCGCGGTATGCAGATTGATACCACCATGACGCGGGCCGAGAGAGAAGCAGTCATGATCAAGGCTAGAGAAGCGGAACAGGCTATCTTGAACTCCCACAAGCAAAAGTCCTGGTGGAAGTTGTCGTAGCATGCGTTCACGTATAATAAGCACCATGATTGTATAATGTCTTGTAATATAATGGGAGATAGAGATTAAAAGCCAAATTTGCCATGACAAAAAGGGAACAATCCTTGGGTATAACTCGAAACAAAATGTGATAACGATTGTATACAAGAAACTGGTGTACATAGCCATAAGGCCTATCAAGATCAATGTACCACAAGTCATAAATTCATAAACCAATCCCATGCTGAAAGACGTCACAGCAGGTCAGATATCACATGCGAAGAGACAAAACCAATGCCATCATGACGTCACTGCTGTGTCCAGAAAGTGGACTCTTCTCACTTTCTTGGATTCTGTATTATTTATCTCTTGTCCGCGCTTGTTTCGTCTGTTCGCGCGTGCGTCATTCTCGAGTTGCTTCTTGTAAGCTGCCAACTGAGCCTTACGTTTGCGATCACGAATCTTGGCGAGTTCAGGAGGAGGCTCAAATGCTACACCATCCATGCCGACACCATCATCATCTTTATCATTCGGATCATAAACTGTGATTTCCTCCTCCTTCCAAGTCAGAGCAGCACGAATAGGTTCCACTACCCGAGGAGGTTCTCCAGGGTCACGTGCTATCTCCTGAGCGTCGGTAACCTGAGTTTCGGTTGGTGAGGAAGTGGGTTTGGGGTCCTTGGAGTTCAATGACGTTGCTGATTGTCGAAGTTTACGCACACAGCCACGACTCCAAGGCTTTTCGACTTTGGTGTCATTCTGGGACTGTTGACTAACTGATTTGGCAGTATTGCGGGCTGAGCGGCGAGAAGCTCCACGGGTTTGTCTCAAGTTTGGTGGTTGCCGGCTTAAAGTTTTGCTGGTAACTGGACTCGTATTGACGGACACTGGATCTGAATTCACATCCGCTTTCTGAACCACCAAAGATGAGTCTGAGACCTCGTTGTCGTTATCATAATGTTTATCTTCATCGATATCCATGGAGTCCACTTGCTGGGTGGGCGCCGGAGGCACCTGCGCAAGCCGAGCCATTGGATTTTTTGGTTGTAGATGTTGGGATCCTTCGTCTGTGTCTGTCTTTGTGACTAAATTATCGGAGGGCGTATCGTATTCAGTATTGGAGAGGACGAGATTGTAGAACTGGTGAGCCACTTGTGTGCCTGGACTAAGAGCCTCGGTTTGATCGTAGCTTGTAGTCGCAGTGGGTAAAAAAAAGGAAGAGTTTGGTCCAGATGAGAAGTTGGCAGGCGGTATACGCACTTGATCTTGGAATTCAATACGTTTGCGTTTCGTAGTAGGGTGCTGATGTAAAAATGTAGTCATAGTTTAAGGAGACAGCGTGGAAACGGTGGATATGTCAGACATAGTGGGCAGATCTCAGGTTCCCAGACTACTGATTTCTTTAATCAAAGCTGACGGGGGATGGACCAGGTGACTGGTTGTGTCGATACTATCAGGTGGTTGCTAGGATACGACAAGGGTCGAGTTCGGGCGGGAGATAGCCAAGATACAGATTTATACAAAGCTTAAATTCAGTAATTGATAGAAGTTCATAGTGGTGGGAAGGCCAAAGGCGCAATGGGATGTCATATTATAAATGTGACTGTCAAAAGGGTTATTAGAATGATGATACTTTTGATATAAATACTTTTAAGGAGTTGTCAAAGGCAGTTTGACGTGGCACTGAAGATGTAATTGTGGCCAAACACGGAAAGGGAAGGTGTCTATCAAACCCAGAAGAGGGCTTCAGTCAGCTTCAGTCAGCTTCAGTCAGCTATCCATATTGTCCAAACTTATTGAGTTTGGTGCTCAATTTATAAATATTGTAGGAAACAAGAGGGTTCTAACTTTTTCTAGGCTATTCATTTCAACAAGGTGTTAATTAGACAGGTGACTCTAGGGAAATAGAAGCTTGCAACCCTTACTAAATTGTCAGAACAGAGCTCTAATGACCATGGCTTTATGTGACAACTAAATTGAAATTGAAATTCTCAACTATAGAGAACTTCCAACATCAACACAAAAAATATCATCCAGTCTCCGATATCTGCTCAAGCAGCACTAACCCTAATAATGGTGAAATGGTAAGGGAAATTTTAATATCCAAGCTTGTATGCTAATGGTAATAAGGAAAAGAACGTTTTATGAACATTGACGTTATGATTCACGGTTAAAGCTGTTAAGTAAAGAGGTGATGAAGGACTTTGTAAATTTACATGATGTATTTATGATAAATATATTTGTGGCGTTGGAATTCAATAGTCCATAGTAGAACTTCATTCTGATATGCCGGAGATTACCCGAACCCAGAATTTGACCCTAGCACCCGGGCCCCGACGTCATTTATCCTATACACAGGAATCATGGAATGAGCGAGTGAGAATTTGAGAAGCAGTTTCGCATTGATTTCTACCTTTTTATCAAAGACCTCGTAATGTTAAAGAATAGCATTTTCAAGGTATGATCTCTTGCATGATATCAAGTCACAATATTCTCCACGATACTAACCCAGATTACAGCATCATCATGGAGTGGCTCTCCACTTACAGCATCTGCGGGTGTCACAAAAGGTAGCTCTTTGTGATGATTTCTTATCAAAAACTAGACGTTATTCTTCGGGTCATGACTTGGAGGATGACTCTACCTTTTTTCAGGAAGGACAGGCTAAGCCAAAAGAAAACCCCACCAAAGAGGACCTTGCTGAAGTCCCGATAACGTCACCAAGTCAAGAACGAACGAATACTTTTTCTACTGCAATCTCAGGTGCCTCGCCGAAACCCGCGTTCACAATTCGTAAGGCATCTGAAGCTGTACTGGAAGAATTCCTGCTCCCCCACGAGCGGGAAGCGCAACGGAAAATTGCACAGAGACTTCAACAGGAACGGAAAATAAAGGAACTCGAGGCTGCGAGACAAAGAGAGTTGAAAAAAGAACAGGAAAAGGCTATATCCTCGACAGAGTGCCATTCTTTCAAGCCCTTAGAACAAGACGGACCTCATCCTGCTGTTGAAAGCCCACCAGAAACATCTCACATAAAGACTTCTGTCAGATCTGAATTCAGTATTCGAAAAAACAACACCGCGGATGAATTTTTGCTTCCCGAGGAAATCAGTTATCGAAAACGGATCCAGGAATTGAACAATGCTAAGAATACAGACGCCTCGACCTTATCATTACCAGAAGGAACTTCTGATAGTAAAGCCACTACACAACCCCAAACTACCACATCTCCTAAGCCGACATTGAAGCACGCTTTCTCCACCCGTAAACCTTCAGTAGATGAGTTTGAATCGCTGACCTTCGAAGAAGTTACCCGGAAAACGGAAAATAGCCAACAAGCTATTCCAGTCTCTTCTACTACCCGGAATCTTTCATTCAATATACGCCAACCAAGCCCCGAAGAGCTATCTTTCAGTGATCCCGCACAAAAATTAGACAATAGCCAAAAGGCTACTCCAGCTCCTACCCGGAAACCCTCGTTCAGAATCCGCCAGCCAAGCCCCGAAGAACTATTTTTGAACGAACCTGCTCCAAAACCAGATTCTCCCACAGGAAGGAAACCAGGCATATCTACTCCTCCATCAAACCCCTCATTATCGAAGCCTATTCCTCAGAAGCCAGCTTTTGCTTTTAGGAGTTCTGTGAGTAAGGATGAATTCCTATCGCCTCAGGAGATTGCTGCTCGTCAGAAGTTGGCTAGAGCAGCGCCTAGAACTCAGACTGGACAATTCATGGGGACTCTGCCCCAGAATATGAACTCATCAGTACCACAAAGTCCATTGGGAAACCTGGGGGGTAAGACAGCCGAACAATCTCGTAGGGATCCCCGAGATATACTCAGCAAGTTCTCAGACCTCTTACACAGTTCAAAATCCAAGATGCAACAATCTGGGCAAGAGAAACGCCTAGTGAACTTCAGAAACGAGGGTGAGGTTTGGGGCGCCCTGCGGAAGAAAGAAGGTCTATCTGATACCAGAACTAGGAGAACGTCTACTGAGATTGTCCGCAATAATGAAAGAAGCCCCAAGGAACTCAGTCAGAGCGACAGTACGACCACCGAACCTAAATCAGCCGATAAGACTCCAGAGGTCAGTCCCATGCAGGCATTGGACATTGAACTCGACATGAAAGAACAGGATGAGGAAGAATTATCTGCCGAGAAACCAAAGAATGTCGATGGACCAGTACTCGTCAAGTCCAACCATTTGGCTGATGAGGATGATGATTCGCCCAAAAAGAAAAAGAAAGACAAGAAAAAGAAAGAGAAGGGCTCAGGACGGGCTTCTCGATGGGACGATGGCAATATTGATGGGAGAGACTGGTCCATGGAAGATGAACTAAAACTTCAGCGCAAGAGAGAAGAAAAGGCCGCGCGCAAAGCAGCAAAGGATGCTGAAAAACAAGCTCAAAAGGAAGCTTCTGCAAGCCGTACGAAATCGATCTTCATTCCGGAATATATTAGTGTTTCAGCGCTGGCTCAATCTTTGAAGATTAAGAACCAAGAATTCTTGGAAATTCTGGAAGAATTTGGGTTCGAAGACATGACCGAAGACACGATTATGACTGGCGAGACTGCTGCTTTGGTTGCCCAAGAATTTGGTCTGGAGGCTATAGTTGATAACGGCAAGGCTCGTGATCTCAGACCTCGGCCTCCGCCCGAAGATCCTACGAATCTCCCTCCTCGTCCGCCGGTTGTCACGATCATGGGACATGTCGATCATGGCAAAACCACCCTCCTGGACTATATGCGCAAATCCTCTATTGCTGCTCAAGAACATGGAGGCATCACTCAGCACATTGGTGCGTTCATTGTGAAACTCCAATCTGGCAAGCAAATTACCTTCTTGGATACACCTGGCCACGCGGCCTTCCTTTCCATGCGCCAACGTGGCGCCAACGCTACAGATATTGTTATTCTGGTGGTTGCTGCTGATGACAGTGTGATGCCCCAGACATTGGAAGCCTTAAAACATGCTCGCGCTGCGAAAGTACCTATCATCGTGGCTATCACCAAAGCAGACAAGCCTGAAGCTCGTCTGGATAAGGTCAAACTTGACCTTTCCAGCAATGGCGTCGATATCGAAGAATACGGTGGTGAAATCCAAGTGGTTCCAGTGAGTGGCAAGACTGGTCTTGGTATGGATGTTTTGGAGGAGAACATTATAACTCTTGCCGAAATTATGGATCTTAGGGCCGAAACAGATGGTATGACTGAAGGTTGGATTCTCGAAGCCAATGTTAAACCTCTTGGCAAGACCGCTACCATCCTTGTTAAGCGAGGAACACTCCGTGTGGGAGATAGCATTGTCGCCGGCAAAACTTGGGCTCGTATCCGCTCTCTTCGTGATGAGAACGGCCGCGAATTATCCGAGGCTCCACCAGGTACTCCGGTCGAGGTTCTTGGTTGGCGTGATTTTCCCCAATCTGGCGACTACATGTTGCAGGCTCCCGATGAGCACAGGGCCCGAGTTGCCGTCGACTACCGTGTTGAGATGGCAGAGCGTGAAGCAGGCCAAGCTCAGCTTGCCGAACAGGAGCGTCTGCGCAAAGAAGCTGCTGTTGAGGAAGAGCTGAAGAAGGAGTTTGAGGAAGCCAGAGAGGACAATGCACCACTCGCTGAAAAGGGACCCAAGATCGTCAACTTCATCGTTCGCGCTGATGTTGTGGGTTCTGTCGAAGCAGTCTCGGCTATTATTCAAGAAATCGGCAGTCACGAGGTTCAGTCTCGGGTGCTCCGTGAAGCTGCCGGTAATGTCACGGAATCCGATGTTGAATATGCTTCTATTTCCAAGAGCATCATAATTTCTTTCAACAACTCTCCATTGGGACACATTAAGAGACTAGCCTATGACGCAGGCGTTGAAATTATTGAACACAGTGTCATCTACACAGTCGCTGATGATGTGAGAAGGATCATGTCCAGAAAGTTGGACGATACCATCACCTACAAGGTCACTGGTGAGGCGGAGGTGAAACGGATCTTCGCCATAAACGTTGAGAAGAGAATCTACAAGAACATTGCCGGTTGCACAGTTCGCAATGGTGTCATCAAGCGCAACGACCATGTCAAGGTGATGCGGAACAACGAGGAAATATTCTTTGGTAAGTTTCCACTTTTGTCTTTTTACACATAACACAATACTGACTCTTCCCAATAGGTAAAATGCAGGAGTTGAAACAGGCCAAGACGAGTGTCATGGAGATGAAGGTTGGCACCGATTGTGGCATCCGACTGGTGGACTTCGAGGACTTCAAGCCAGGTGATATTATCCAGACCTGTCAGGAGGTACGCACAAAGCGTGTTTTGTAAGATAAAAAGGGAAAACATCATACGCCGATGTAGAGACTTATGTGTACGATATAGTATATGGGTAGTCAAGGTATCTTGTTTTCAGTATTGCATAGTTTTAATCGCATTTTATAGAAATCGTTACTTCAATCTAGGCGCCCGTTTTTTTTTTTGGGGGGGGGGGGGGATGGGCTACATAGATATTTAAAGGCTACATACGGCCTCAAGGTTACCCAACAACAACAAAGGGGATCTTGAAACTCAAGTGAACAACAATCACAATAACCAACCGCAACAGATATCCCCCTCCTCCCTCGCATCACATCGACCTGGAAGAAGCGAAGCTGAAGGGCTGCGGTTGATGCAAGGTGTATATATATTTACCGAGTTGCATTCTTGACATGGTATGAATTATGCCGAAAGAGTCGAGACAAGTCGGGCGTCTCGGGCGTCGGGGATTCACGGCCTATACGGACAGGAAGCGGACGGGAGGGAAGGAGGTTGGTCGCGTGGCGGGCTTGGATGCGGGAGGCGAATTTGTAATTCGGAGCAGGAAAAAAGAAAGGAAGGTATAATTAATATCATATATGTGTGTGATTAAGACATTGGCTTTTTGGTATAGATTTATGTCTGATGAGGCATGTAATTTTTACCTCATTTTTGTGTTGCTTTGGAGAATTGTTGATGGAGCATATTGTCGACTTTACAGGAGATCTACGGGATGTCCGCGAATGGGTTCAGTTCTGAACCCTTTTTACCAGATGCATTGACATCGACGTTGCAACCTGTCGTATACGATTTCCTATATGAGCCGGGGATGGCCAAGTGTCGCGACAACAGCGTTTACAAGTATATTTAGCATCAAACTGGGAACTTTGTCAAACCCAAGGCTGTGTCAATGTCAAACAAGGTTTTGACTATTGTAACTATACATATATGGGAAAAACAAGATTGTTTATCCCTTCACCGAGGAGGTCAACAGTCCTGTCAACCAGTTGCCTTGTGCTTGGCGGGGTAACGTGGGGGCTGTCAAAGTAAATATCTCAAGAGCATGGCAGGGAGGACTCCCAAGTCAACGACACACGCATAGTAAGAAGTCATTGTGACGATCAGCCATGTCGCAAGAAATCAAAAGTATAGGCTGCAAAGTCATAATGCTTTTGTGATGTATATTTATTCAATGATAATAATATTTGGCGCCAAATAAAGGTTGAACAAGAAAGAGGGGGGAAAAAAGCGGATATAATCTTTGTTCTATAGGAAGCTGAAACCCTCTTCTTCCTGCCACTAAAAATCTCCTCTCGAGACTATTCGGGAACGGGAAAACAACTTTGGAAAGCAAACATGTCATTATTTCCCCTGGTCCATGTTCTGTGTGGATTTGGCTTGGGATTTTGCTGGGCCTGCACCATCCGATAGGAGTTCAACTAAACAAATAACATCGTTTTGATCTGAATTGGGTTGACGCGACGATTTTTCATTGAGGTAAACATACATAGTTTAACAACTTTTTGTTTGATCAAGTTGGTATTTCAGGGGAATATTGTGGAGAGTAATCGTTAATCCTGCATTTTCATTGTTTGCATGAGGGTTATGTCCATGTTAGGGTTGATGTCTAAATCAGTTTTTTATATATATATTAGGATAGATCTACTCACCACAAGGATTCATCCAGGCATCCATAGAGCCTTTGGTATAATGGGATATACAGTTCTTCTTGGAAATCAAATCCAGCTAACACAGCTGAGCTGGTGCTATGCTAATGCGAAGCCCGTCTATATGCTTAGTCTTCCGCCAAGCCGCCACATGTATAATATCTACATATATACATATATCATCCACACCCACAGCTGCCATTATGCATACCCCGCTTTTAGCAACGTTGTAATTGTTTCCGCGGACGGTTTATTCAAGAGAGATAGCTATCGAGATTGAAGAGAGCCAACCCATACGGAAAAGACGGAGGCTGCACCTGTGTCCGTCTTTGCAGAACGGAATCGCACGGGCATTGGGCAAAGTGCGCGGAAATCAGTGCACCCTTTGTCATTCCCAAGTTTCCCAATCGTTCAAGTATATATTTGACAGATGAATACTTAAAAGTAAAAGAAGACGGATCTTGATTTCTTGACTTGCTGGACAATGTTTCAAAAGTGATATATTGACTGAATCTCATCTCGATTGGAGATATTCTCGGGTCCTACTCGTAGCAATGTTTCTTGATAAATATATCAGATATTTAGTTTGGAGGCCTTTTGGCCCATTAGGAACCCCTAAATGAACCCCATATGTTTTATGGTTGCTTTTTCCTGCTTCCTTTTTATTGATTATTTTTTTTTCTTGTTACGCCAAGATAATCAGATAATCACACTCCACTAAAACTTTACACCTCGAGTCCTCATTTGGGATTCATTGTAATATTTCACGGTACCATCACCATTTCAGAAATTTGACTCTTTCTTTTTCAAACTCAGCTCCCAAAGTCCATATCTACGTTATTTGGATTCATTAACCGGCCATATCGAGGCATATAAGTCTTCACTGGAACGTCTCAAACCCATCTCTCTTTCTCTCTTCTCCATCTTCAGAACCCTTCCCCTCCCCCAAGCCAGCATATACGACGCTAAGCCCTGCATCAATGGTCCCGATCAAGTAAAAGCAGCCAACAACAACAACAACAACAACAACAACAACAACAACAACAACAGTCAAATCCTCCTTCCCCGAGCCTTTTTCTCTTTTGCCGTTTACTGCAATTGCTTCCCTTGCTCCTTTTCGGTAACAACTGACTGAGAGGGGAAGTCTAGGAAAAGACGGACCAGGTCTGCCAGCCACATATTCAACAAAATCAACTGGCCTTTTTTGTTGGATTTTTTTCTTCTTCGCTTTTGCTTTCATTTTCTTTTCGCTGCATGGCAATTTTTGGAGTGTCTCTCGAGCTGATGTGGCAGGATTAGACAAATGTCAGCCAAGACTAGGTCCTGGTGCACAGCAATTCATTATCCATTTCCTCAAGACATATAGAGTCTTGTTTTCTCCAGTTGTCGCCACCTCCCTGTTTTGGCTAGGAGATACCCTCTCACAAACACATAAAAATCGACAATCCTCTATTTGCGTTATTTGTCTGTCCGGCGCTGGGAGCTCTGAACCCTTCTGTCATCATTCCCGCTAGCCCAAAGGAGCGACAGAACCGAACCCTATAGGTTGCACCCTCTTATTACCTTTGCACATCATAAGAGCATTGCTAGCGGAACATACCTTACATAGAAGAAAAGTTCAGGGTATCAAGGAAGGCTCCATATCCCCACCCTAGAAGCTTGAATCAACGGGATTGGCCGGCTGTCAAGGACCTAGTTGCTCTTGCAGATACACTAACGAGGGAAAGCCTCGCTGGTTTGTTTCTTTGTTGCAATTTGGAGACCGTGGTCGCTTTTTTTTTTTTAATTCTTTCCTTCTTTTCCCTCCTGGGCTTTTGGATCGTTTTCGAGCTATCGAGGCATTTCATCATCGTGTTGAGAAGAGAGAGAGAGAGAGCGTCGCTTTCTTTCTTCCGTTGCTCGTTCTTTTGACCGACAAATCCGCGGGAGCACACGCCCCTCGCAAACAAAAAAAAAAAAAAGAAAAAGAATCGCCTGTCAGTAGTGCAGCAATTCGTCAATACATTCTAACTCTCCTAGAGTCAGGATATCAGACTGCAACACACGGCCCTTTACGACGTCTTTGACCCTGGCCGAACGACTTTGCTCCACTGGTCTTGTATTTGAATCACAGGCCTTACTCGACAACCACAGTAATGCATCTACGCCATACTACCATCCCAATTTGAACAAAATTGCCATTCAGTCTTTGTATGCCACTTAGACTTACGATCATTACAATACCCACAAGATTTAGACTCGTCATCTTGCTACCTCTAAAGTCCTGGTCAAGATCCTGAATACAAGGCTTTTGGAAATCGGGCTATAAATCTACTATCCAACCGGCTTCTGTCTCGGTAATAGGGTCCTCGAGTCTCTTGGTCTGTACATATAGTACGCCCTTACCACGAACACACCCGTTCCTAGATTTTCTTGCTAGATAGATTTTCAGCAGTCTTCTTCACTGACTAAAAAGACTGTTAAACCGGGCGGTGTCCGTTTGTCTCCAACAAATATTCACGACTGCTGCCATCTTTTTTTTTTTGGTCGCACCCGCAGTTCAACCTTGTAAGATCTTGACCTGCGATCACGAGCCAAAGTTTCTGCAATATCCAATTCTCATTCGACAAAACTATTTGGCTCGTGGAACCGCGATCCTTGATTTTTGTGGACTTTTATCTTCCAAGATCTTATAACCTTGAGAGCCAGACCACGCAATTAAGCGACCCTTGGAAGAACATAACTACTGTCACTTTTTGCATCGACATAAAAAATCGGCCCTCTTCAATACGTACCCGTATATCATATACCGCCCACCATGGCCGCGCCCGAGGCCTATTCCACAATTGTGGGCATCATCTCCAAGTTAGCTCCGGATCCGAGAATACCATTCATTCTTCCCGAGAGCTACACTTCACAAATCAAATTACCCGGAGAGAACAACCCGGAAAAGCTGTCCCTTGAAAAAGAGTTGGTTAAACTCATCCTCAGAGTTGAAAGTCTCGAGGCTCGGACAGCGCCTATAGTCTGCGATCTCGAGTCGCAAAAACAAATTCCCGATCCTGTACCCACATTACCTACATTAATACTTCCGGTCTTAGCAAGCAATCAAGGTAAATATTCCATGCCAAACCTGTTTCTACTCGGGACCTGAATGGGCCTTCAAAATTAACATTATCTTTCAGTGATACCGTTGTTGAAACAGGACTGCGAATACCAAGATGTACAACTCAGGGAGCATGAAAAACGGATCCTTGAGCTGGGGGCCAAGATCAACAAGACAAATTTGGAGTTAACAGATCTCGAAAATGACCGTGTTCAGACCCTGGAGCGTGAGTTGTGGAAGCACCAAAAGGCCAATGAGGCTTTCCAAAAAGCGCTACGGGAAATTGGTGATATCTTGGCTGCTGTCGCTCGTGGTGATTTGACCAAGAAGGCAACCCTTTCCAATGTCGAAATCGATCCCGAAATCACCGCCTTCAAGCACACTATCAACCGCATGATGCAGCAACTTAATGTCTTCTCCAGTGAAGTCTCGCGCGTAGCCCGTGAAGTCGGTACCGAAGGTTTACTAGGCGGTCAGGCCAGGATCGATGGTGTTGACGGTACATGGAAGGAGTTGACAGATAATGGTAAGCCGCGAAAACTTGGCACAAATGAGAAAGGCTTCGTACTTACAAATTCTTTACCTAGTGAACGTCATGGCCCAGAACCTGACCAACCAAGTGCGAGAAATTGCGTCAGTCACTACTGCTGTCGCACATGGTGATTTGACCAAGAAAATTGAACAACGAGCTCAGGGTGAGATTTTGCAGCTGCAACAGACCATCAACACCATGGTGGACCAATTGCGGACATTCGCCTCTGAGGTCACTCGTGTCGCTCGCGATGTCGGAACAGAGGGTATTTTGGGTGGTCAAGCAGATGTGGAGGGGGTCAAGGGCATGTGGAATGATCTCACTATCAATGTGAACGCCATGGCCAACAACCTCACGACCCAAGTGCGAGACATCATTAAGGTCACCACTGCCGTCGCTAAAGGTGACCTGACCCAAAAGGTTCAGGCTGACTGTAAGGGTGAAATCTTTGAGCTGAAGTCTACCATCAATTCCATGGTGGACCAGTTGCAACAATTCGCGCGCGAAGTCACCAAGATTGCCCGCGAAGTCGGTACTGAAGGTCGCTTGGGTGGACAGGCTACTGTTCATGACGTCGAGGGCACTTGGCGTGATCTCACCGAGAATGTCAACGGCATGGCCATGAACTTGACCACTCAAGTGCGTGAGATTGCCAACGTTACCTCTGCTGTCGCTAAGGGTGATCTGTCGAAGAAGATCTCAGTCCCTGCCCAAGGAGAAATTCAAGATCTGAAGAATACTATCAACACCATGGTGGACCGTCTGGGAACCTTTGCGTTCGAAGTCAGCAAGGTCGCTAGGGAAGTCGGAACTGATGGTACGCTGGGTGGACAGGCGCAGGTTGCCAATGTTGAGGGTAAATGGAAGGATCTAACGGAGAATGTCAACACCATGGCCTCTAATCTCACAGTCCAGGTGCGTAGTATCTCAACAGTCACTCAAGCCATTGCCAATGGTGATATGAGTCAGAAGATTGAGGTACAGGCTCGTGGAGAAATTAAGATCCTCAAGGAAACCATTAACAACATGGTTGACCGTTTATCTAGTTTCTGCAACGAGGTGCAACGTGTTGCGAAGGATGTGGGTGTCGACGGAAAGATGGGTGCGCAGGCCGACGTTGCGGGGTTGAAGGGTCGTTGGAAAGAAATCACGACTGATGTTAATACTATGGCTAGTAACTTAGTAAGTATTTCGCATGAGTCAAGAGGTCAGTAACCTTTTGAACAGAGACACTAACCATATTCTAGACTACCCAAGTCAGAGCCTTCTCTGATATTACTAACTTGGCTACAGATGGTGACTTCACCAAACTGGTAGACGTCGAGGCCTCTGGAGAGATGGACGAGTTGAAGAGGAAGATCAATCTCATGGTTTACAACTTGAGGGATTCCATTCACCGTAATCAGCAAGCTCGTGAAGCCGCCGAGTTGGCCAACAAGACCAAGTCCGAGTTCTTAGCCAACATGTCACACGAGATTAGAACGCCCATGAACGGTATCATTGGTATGACCCAACTTACTTTAGATACCGACCTGACCCAGTATCAACGAGAGATGTTGAATATTGTCCATAATTTGGCCAATAGTCTTTTGACTATCATCGATGATATTCTGGATCTGTCCAAGATTGAAGCCCGGAGGATGGTCATTGAAGAGATTCCTTACACCCTCAGAGGTACTGTCTTCAATGCACTCAAGACTCTGGCCGTCAAGGCGAATGAGAAGTTCTTGGACCTCACGTATAGAGTCGACAGCTCAGTGCCGGATCATGTTATTGGCGATTCATTCCGTCTGCGTCAAATTATTCTCAACCTGGTTGGCAATGCTATCAAGTTCACGGAGAATGGCGAGGTGTCGCTGACTATTATGAATGGTTCCAGCGAACCTGGCAATGGGCTTAATGAAATTGAATTCATTGTCCGTGATACGGGTATTGGTATTGCTGAGGATAAGTTGTCACTTATCTTTGATACGTTCCAGCAAGCTGACGGTAGTATGACCCGTAAGTTTGGTGGAACGGGTCTTGGTCTGTCTATCTCGAAGCGTCTTGTCAACCTTATGGGTGGTGACCTCTGGGTGTCCAGTAAGCCTGGAAAGGGGTCTGAATTTCACTTTACGTGCAAGGTTAGACTTGCTTCGCTTGATATCAGCAGGCTGGATCTTGCGCAATATCATCACCACCAGGTTCTGTTCGTGGACAAGGAGCAGTCTCAATTTGGTCGTGAAGTTCAGTCGATGTTGGAAGAGATGGGTCTTATCCCGATTCTGATAACTACAGACACCAATGTATCACTGTCTTTCAGACCTGGAGCCAGTCTGCCTTATGACATAATCATTGTGGACTCTATTGAGACTGCTCGAAAGTTCAGATCTGTCGATGACTTCAAATACCTACCCATTGTTCTGCTGGCTCCTGTCGTTCATGTCAACCTCAAGTCCTGCCTGGATCTTGGTGTTACGTCATACATGACAATGCCTTGTAATACCATGGACCTCAGCAACGCCATCATACCCGCCCTGGAGAACCGCGCCACTCCTTCTCTCGCTGACAACACCAAGTCATTTGAGATCTTGCTGGCCGAAGACAACAGAGTCAACCAGCGCCTCGCCGTCAAGATACTTGAGAAATACCACCACGTCGTTCACGTTGTCGGCAATGGTCTTGAGGCTGTGGAAGCCATCAAGCGCAAGAAGTTTGACGTTATTCTCATGGATGTCCAGATGCCTATCATGGGTGGTTTCGAAGCTACCGGCCGTATCCGTGAGTACGAGCTGACCATTAACCGTCGCACTCCTATCATTGCCCTCACTGCTCACGCCATGATGGGTGATCGTGAGAAGTGTCTGCAGGCTCAGATGGATGAGTACCTGTCCAAGCCTCTCCAGCAGAACCACCTCATCCAGACCATTCTCCGTGTGGCCACTTTCGGCTGTGAGCTTCTGGAGAAGAACCGTGAGCGTGAACTTGCCCGTCAAGCCGAGGCCAAGTCGTCAAATGGTCACCATGGCATCGACCAACAGGCTCTTGACAACTATTCCACAAGAGCTGGCTATGCTAGTAGTGACGCTACGCCAAACCTGGGTGCCATGTCTGCTGCGGCCACAGCCCAGGTTGCCAACGCTATCGCCAGTGGCTCTGCTCCTGGCCCTTTCAACACCGAGCTTGCCGCCGCGACAGCATCTTCCAATAGCACGGGAGCCGTCGCTGGCGACGCCCCTCCCTCGTGGGTCACAGAAGTCACGGACGCTGAGTCGGCAGAGAAGTCCGCACCCACTCCCGCACTCACACCCGCACCCACATCTGAACCTGCGGCTGCACCTGCACCTGCACCTACAGCGAACGCTTCAACACCTCCAGTGACCAATAAGAAGAGCAGTTCGGGGGCGTCCGGGTCACGACCGGTGAAGAAAAGTAAAACGAAGCTTAGGCCGTTACATGCTCCTGCGTTTAGCACAAGTAAGCCGAAGGCGGTGGCGGTAACAGCGACGGAAGTCAGTCCCGCGGAGAGTAATGATAGTTCTGAGGACGCGATGGATATTGATTCATGAAATATTTGTGTAGCTTTTTAGGGTGTTGGATTGGGTGGCTTGTTCTCTAGTTTTTGTGTTTTTATTTGTTTGGTTTGTTCTGTCCTGTTGCCGAGGTGTTTGGACCTGGTGGCCAGCACCATCGGTTTGTATGCCTTTTTTTTGGGTTCCGGGATTTCTCGCATGAGTCTTGTCGGCATGGTTGACGATGGGATTTATGTCGATGTCATTTAGTGTGTCATGGTTTACTGTCGGCGTTATATTTTGCCTTTTTTTATGTTACAATCTTGGTTTCTCTGTATACTGATTCAATTGATCTTTTCTTCACGTTCCAACTTGATTACATATTTACTTCCACTTTGTCTCTGTCCCGTCTTACGTTGTTTGTATCTGTGTGATGTGATGTCCTTCCTAGATGAAACCTTTCTGGGAGGAACTATATATATTTGTTTATACGTATATGACCGACCTATGGCCTATATCGGCATGTCACTCTCTGGTTGGCTTCCCGATACCGTGTGATGATAAGACGCCATGGAAGATTTGAAGTTGAGGCCAGACGGCCGGGGACGTCTGTGGTTGGCTGGGTAAGGGTGGACTGGGCGTGGGAGGGATATAGACAGAGGATTAACCCGCCTGTTCGTCATAGAATAGAATGTGGACACATGCAGACCAAGGATGTGGTGATTTTTTGTTTGATTTTTTGGGTTGTGTGGAGGGGGTGGGAAATCTGAAAATGAGGATGAATTCTTTGACAGTCAGCGGTTGGGGATGCCATTTCACTGGATAAGATGGATAAATGGAAGTCGTCAATGATAACCCCATGTTTCACCGGCCGTAGGATATCACGTTTGCAACATACATAATCTGGCACTATACATCAATGAATGAGTAAATCACATGCTGCGATATGACGTCAGTTTTTATCTTCTCTTCATTCTTCATGATGGCTCCCTCCGGTGCAGGTGGCGACGGTGGAATTAAATGGGGAAGTTGCTGGTAGCGATGATACTAGGGTATGGTAAACTCTGCTGGCTTTGCGGGCCTTGATACGTCATTTGTGGATGGTTTGTAGATGGGTGTCTTGGGGCCGCAACGTAGCATTGGCGTCTAATTGACATGGCCTTTTTAGACAACTTCCAGAGAGGGGGAAAAAAAAGAAGACAGAGATCCTTTGAATATTTAGTTTGATTTCTGTACCAGTGGGTCGTCGAGTTGTTGACGATGATCCCTCTGGAATTTCTATCCAATGGAGTTGCACAGCATAGGTTGTGGTTGGAATTTGGGATGAAAAGTGTTTCAAAGAAAGAGAAGGAGGTTCTTTTTCTTCGTTCATGTGATTAGATGGTGTGAGAGTGAGAGAGATAGTCAAGGTCCGGAGGGTTTGCTAGATGGGGAAGGTTTATGAGGGGTGGTCAGTTGGACGGGGAGGGAACGGAGAAGAAAAAAAAAGGAAAAGGCAATTCTTGTAGAGACAGGTAGGGTTGAGAAAATGGAGGGGAGTTTAGATACGTATATAGATGCTGGAAAGTACCGGAAGTGGGATCTTGGGTTGACGGAGCCAATGTCTGTGGGTATTTTAGAGAATTCAAGCTGTGCGCTGGCTTGTCACTTGCAGTTTCCAGCTGACGGTTGAATATCTAAATAGCTGGCTGTAGATATGGAGAGGATGATGATAATGCTCGACATGTATTGGAATGTCAAAGGTATGCTATGCTGGGCGGGGTAGAACAGTCCTGGGTAAGAAGAGGAGACTGGGCTGCAATGGTGAAGAGTTTTCTGTGTGATTTTCAATGTTCTCTGTGGAAACCTCGGACATGATCGGACCGGATTACACATCCCGGATTTTTATATCATTTCTAGATAAATCCAACCAATATAACTCTTTTATTATTTGTTTTCTTTGTCCATTTTTTGTTTCTATTTGCTAATTCAAGAAAAGCCGAAGCCCCTGGTCTAGTTTTTATAGATCCCTAGGGCTTGAGAATAGTGATGACACCGATATTCGGTCTTTTCTTTGATGTGATGGGATTAACGAGGGGAATATATGTATCTCAAATTGAATGAATGGAGGCCGACAATGGGCAGAGTCACAGGATTACTTTGGGGATACTTTCTTCAAGTCGTTACGAAAAAAAAAAACAAGGTTGACTAGTAATATTGTATATGTGACAAGGGGAAGGAAAAAGCCGCTAAAAAAGAACAGATATAACCGGATTTAGAGGCTGGACCCCCTCCACCGGTCGAACAACCCACCCTCCCTCTCATAACCGAATCATGTCCACAGGTTGCCAAAACCACTAATTAAACACCAATAGTCATGTCGGATGCTCGAAGTACATAGGCGGGTATAGATGGATATGTAATTGCTTTTGGTGATATAATTGATTCCCTGTGCTGTCGCCACGGCAATCACTACTACATATCTGGTCACTCGTCATATCGAACAAACCAACGGAAAATATGAGACTGTGAGAGATTATAGCCAAATGAACTCTACACTAGCTAAGTAAGTACAAGTAGCCAAGGTAAGTGTGCCTTGGTTTCTCCAGACAAAGTTTGGTGTAAGGGAAATCGTGGAGGGCTGTGACTGGTTGGGGCAGGGGAGATGATGGCTATGGACGCTGAAATGTACTGAGTTTTTGCATCGTGGGTGGGATTTTGAGAGTGGTGATGTGGTGATGATGACGATGAATGGGTTGGGGCCACGTTACAGTGAAGAGGGAAATTCTGGTCACACGATGTGAGACGAAATCAGTGGTTATTTAGTTGTAGATATGGACAAGGCGGGGGGTATTTTGGTCGGGCTTGGCCACTTTGTCTTGGTTGGAATGTGTGAAGCTGACTCCGAACAACATTCTGCCAGATTTTTTCTACCGACAGGCCGAGACTGCATCTAGTCTTTCAGCACATCCAATTGCATCTACTACATGAATATGTATGTATGTACCTGACTTTGTGATCTTCACTGTATTCAAAATTGCACTGTTACGCAACATAACTTCAAACTATACACAGATTCACCAACCACTTATGCTGTAAATTGTATTCACTCAATGCCCTCTTTTCAACTGACCCCAATATTGGTTATCCACAGTATCAAATCAATCAGATCTAATATATAAAAGTCTCCACCTTTCAATCTACATACGCCATTTCTCTTATTTTCCATGGTGCACATTCCGAACCTTGGACTTGTCTCTACATCGGACCATCGGAATATCGCGTAGCGAAGTCTTTTTCGTGCTTCTCTCGCTTTTGCAAAGTATTGGCTGGATCAGACGGCAACTCAGGCCCTTTGGTCCGGAAGGCTTTTAAGACTTTCTGGTACGAAAGACAACGGGTGAGCGCACACACAAATGAGGTCATTACAAGGGAGATACTTAGATGGTTCCCTTTCTTTGTCTTCCGGAGCTTTGTGGCTTCGACATGTCTTGGATTCCCTACAGGAGCTGTGCTTGATTTTACAGTGGACATCAGCATGTCGTTATCTATTCAATGCCAGCCCTCAAATCATCAGACCCCCATGAGAAAATAAAAAAGCGCCCATCTTCCCAGATTTTCATCACAATCCAGCCCATAACACACCCTCTTTTTTTTTTTCCTCCAGTCCATGGACGGACGATACTTTGTCAGGAAAAGCACATATACCCAAAGAGGCAACTCCCCAGGTCCATGTGTAACTCAGTAACTGCTGAAATCTAAATTTATCGAATATTGCCTATTTGGGTAGCGATATTGTGTAATCCCTGCCCGAGAAATGACAACATGGCAGCCGGATCGGGATGGTTTTTGGTGATGTTCAGTGTATGAATTATTCAGCGAGAGTCGACCTTGTAGAGTTAATGTGCGGATGCTGGTTAAATTTCAGTACTACGGGCCAAAATATCAGAAAACTACTTCTCAATGACGTTCAGCCATGTCATCTCGGGCTGCTGCAGGTGGAAACGAGGCGGTAGACTATCACCAATACCTGAGTTACAAGGAAGTTGAAGCTGCAATGCATGGAATCCGTCGTTTTTATTTTCTTCTTCTTGTTTTGTTTCCCCAGACTTTTGGGCTTCTTTTTCTTGGGCCGCGCCTGCTTGTATGCTACATGTTAGTGATGTCTCGAGATTAGAGGTGATTCAGCGTTGTAATAAAACATTGCGATGCCAGGGTCATATCTTAGCTGAATAGATATAACATCGATTTGGAAACAATGCCAATGCACAAGGTAAAGCTACATATTATCAACAAACAAACATACTTTCTTTTTCTCAATTATTATTCGTGTCCGTCTGTCTAAAAAACACAACCACCATCCTCGATTCTCCAAGTTTAATATCGCCGATATCACACCTTCACTCTTTGCATAACCACCTGCAACCACTTCCGCCCACTTTCCTCTAGCAAACCTTACACTGTCCGCCACAGAAGTTTGCATCCATGAAAAGAAAAAAAAAAATACCCATATAATTTTCATGTTTGGATTTTTCGATTAAAGAGATAAAAAAAAACAAAAATAGCCCCAATCTATAAATCTTGATAAATTGTCCCCCAATCCCTGTCCCGTCACACATCAATATGACCTAACAAGGCCGGGGTCGTTCCCACTTGGCGATCTATGAATTTCTTTGATGTCTTTCCCAGTGTGATAGTGGCGGTAGTTGAGAAGATACACGAGAGCACGAGTAGAGTAGGTAGGTGGTTGATGTTGGTTGGATTAGTGTGGGAGGGGAGGGGAGAGTATAAGAGAAGTGGGTTGTCCCGGGAGGACTTGGTTCTTTGTTCATTGGTGTTCTTCATCTTTAAAGACTCAGGCAAACTCATACTTGTTCAGAAACTATCTCATCTTCTGATATCAATATCTTCATTATCAAGATAAAGCTACTTGCTCAGAAACTGTTGTCCGTTATACTCTCAACTACATTAGCCTATTTCTGTCACTCTCTCCTATGCACACAAACACCCCCAAAATGCCCTCCTACCTCCCCTCAAAACCCCAATGCTCCCTCTTCATCCACGGCAAAGGCAAATCCATCTGCACCTGCCCCTTCCACAACGACAATGACCCCCCCTCCCCTACCCTCCTCTCCGCCCATCCCCACACATCCAAGCTCCCCTCCGCAACGCTCGCCGAGGACTCCCCGCCATCGACATCCACACCCTCGCCCACGCAGTCAATGCTCAGTAACCCGCTCGTTCAGAACTTTATGAATGCCTTTGCGTTGGCGACGGCACCGCCATCGGCACCGGCAACAGTGAACATGGCAGCGGGGCAGAAGGGGAAAGGAAAGGAAATGGTTGATGGGGCGAAGACGGAGAAGAGGGTGGCGGCGAGGTATAAGCCGGATGTGTCCGGGCTGGATAATATGCCGCCAATGATCATCGAGTATATTACTATTTAATTTCGTGGGAATTTTGGGGAAAAAATGGACTTATGATGGCTTGGGCTTTATGATTTTCTTGGGTATCGGGGCGTTGGGTTTTTACTCTTTCATGCGTTTTTGGCACCGGAGTTAGAAAGTTTGCTTCATCGTCACACTTCGTGACTTCATACACAGGATAGTAAACACAAAACAAAAACAAAAACCAATAATTAAATTTCTTCCAATCGCAACATCTCTATCCTTCTCCTCATTTCCCTTCTGTATCCTTCTTCCCCTTCGCCGCCCTCTCCTTCTCTTCACTTCTCTTCGCCTCCTCCCCCATCGACATCAACAAATCATCCAACGTCTTCTCCAACGCATCCAAATTCTTTTCCATCATTGCCGCTTTTTGCTCCCCGCTGTGATGCATCCATCAGTCAATATATAAATATCATCATGATAGAGAGATGTGTATGTGTATGTGGTAATTGTGCGGATGTGGGATGGCGATGAGGGTTAGGATTTGTCGTCATCATAACATAACTGCTGTGAATGTGGCGGTAATGTTGAGGGAATCAGGGTCAACACAACACTTACGCCACAAGGTCTTTGTAGAGCTGGGAGGTTGTAGATAGACGTCAATGTACTGTTGTTATATACGATAACATTGTATAAAATTCAACTCACATTCGCAATCTCTGCAGGCGTCATTTCCTTTTCGTCGGAGGCGGCCATTGTTTTTATCTTTGCTGATGATGATGAATGTTGCGCTCTTTGCTTGATACCAAGAGATCGCGATACCAATGGTGAAACGAGAGAATGACGGTTCAAATGTACATGACGAAGCCCATTTGAAGAATATGAGTTGTCACGTGTAAATGGCTGTTATTCATGTATAAATGAGAGATGGCTGATATCATCCCCCGGCGTAACCCACGAGGCTGGTCGCTGTGGAGGATTCCTGACAGGGGACCCACTTTCAACGTCTGAACCTGTCCAAGGCAAAATCACATCTAACATTCAAATGCATCTAAAAAAAAATTTTAAAAAATAGACAATATTCCATTATGCATTCATCTATTGACTTGATTATTATCATTACACGTAAATATCCCATCTCCACCGCACTTAAATCCCATCTTCTTCAATCTCCGCCTCCCAATCCTTCCGGATATTCAACTCCTGTAAATCATCCGACTTCTCAATAACCAGCCCCTTCTCATTAGCCAAATGCAACAAGCAAATAAAACAGTAACTCGTCGAAATATCATTCATCGCCGCCTTGGGATACACCGCCTGTAAATCATTCATAACCTCCGTAAACTTCAATGTCAGATCATTCTCTGGTGTCCGTGGACTCTTTGGTGAACCGTCCTCCGACGTATCTGCTGTGTTGGTGTTCATGTTCTTGGGCATTGGTGTCGGCGTATCCGGGCGCTCAATTTCACCCAGACTGTCGAAGCCAATGTTATTCCACAACTCTTCCTTCAACCTCCGGACGTCCACCTTCTTTGCTACCCGGGCATACTGCACGTAATCTGGTCTGATCCGTCTTGTTTGTGTGACCAATGTCATACCAAAGTCGCCCATTGTGTTCATCACTGTGTCGCCGCCCATCATCTGGGTCATGCCCGGCATATCAGCCGCCTGTGGATCATCCCCCGGCGAGAAGTGATCACGAGCATCCGCAAAGTTTTCATCATCGTCGTCGTCAAATCCACCAGCGAACGGCATGTCATCGTTGAAGAAGTTGGCATCGTAGTCACCCTCTGGAGCATCTCCGTCATTGCCAGCAGTCGGTGCTTCGGTCTTCCGTGACGCCCAGAAGGCCTCGTCCATGTCGCCATCGCGAATGTTTTCATCGGGATTTGCCCCGTTATCTCCGCCCAACAAAGGACCAAAGCCAACGGCTCTTCTCCGTCCCATCTTAGCGCGGGGCTTCAAGAACAGACTAAGAAGTTCCTTCGAACTAAAATGCTTGTCGTCAGGCAACAAATTTCGGTTCTTGGCTTTCCAGTCTTTCTTGGGCATTGAAATTGCTTGGTTGGAGGTTGCAGGAGTATACAGAGTCTCCGCAATATCGGGGTCCAGAGGCGATTCAAAGTCGATAGTAAAGCTTTCCTTGGCCTTTCTCTCGCGAACAGGAGCAAAAGGCTTTCCAACATCTTTGATCTTCCGAATACGCCAGTGTTCGGCACTAGTCCAATTCTTTTGTAATGCCTGGTCGAAGTAACTGAGAATGTCATCATGCATGTTCTCCTTTGTCTGAGGATGCCCCATGGTAACAACATAATCGCCATTGGGATCATCGATAAGCTGGGCATTGTCATCATCGCCATCAAAGTTGTTCTGGAACACTCTCATCTGAGGCTCCAGAGCAGCTTCACGAACCCAAGCCTCGCCACCCTCACCGAAGGCAACATCATCTTCCAGGTCGAAACCACCCAGATTCAAATCGTCGTCAAATCCACCCATATTGTCATCATCATCCAAATCCAGGTCGGTCTTTCCACCCAGCATACTCTTTTCATCATTCTTCCATTCCTCCGGCGCCCGCAGGAACGGGATATCGAGAGATCCAGAAGGGTCGCCGAGAGCAAAGGTTCTCAGCGAAGGGCAGATCTCATACTCCTCCAACATATCAAGCTGAGTGAAGAACTTTTGGCGAAGTGATGACAGATCTATCTCGGTACTGATCTCCTCTTCCTCCTCTTGTTGTTCGTCGGCCTCGCTAATGCACGACAAATTTCTATCCTCGGCATCATCTCTTTTTAAGTGCTTGGCGGCATCCTCGGCATCATCCGAACTGTCAAAGACAATACGGCCCCGGGAGTCAATCATCAGATGGTTAAGAAGAAGACCCTTGGCGCCACCCTCGTCAAAATCAGCAGATGCTTTCTTAAACAAAGGGTCCACAGAAAATTCCAACTCTAGCTTTTTGAGTTGTAGCGACGCAAAAGAAGGAGCCAATGTTGCTTCCGATCTATGCTTGCGTTTCGGCTTCTTCTTGATGACATTGCCCTCCTCATCGACTTCTTCCTCATCAGTCTCACCCTCTTCGTTCTCCTCTTCCGTGCGCTCCTTCTTTTTGTTATTGCTATCGGCCAGACCGCTCAGCAACTTTCCCGTCTCTGTCGCCACACTGTCGATTCTGCTAGTATAGATCTTCACACATCCATCCAAAGTGCAACTGGCCTTTTGGAAGTTGACACCATCGCCTTCCTTCAGCAACGACATGTCGTGGAAATAATCGATCAGGGCAAAGTTCCAGGAGTTGGTGGCATTGATCTTGTTGTCCGTAGCCATCTTCATCCACTCCTCAAAGTTTGCAAGGATTGGCACTCGCTTCATAGGCGTCACCGCGGTCCCGGCGACCATGATGTCAGATTCATCGTCGGATCCGCCGGTTCCCTTGCGGCCATGGCCGGGAGTAGTGGGGTTGTTCGGATCAAAGTGATCGGTGAGTCGGCGGTTCTTGCGTGGCGTGGCCGTGGCGGCACGCTTGAGCTCGTTGATTTGAGCTTCATGGGCGGCTTGGCGGTTGTGCATGCGGCGGGCTTTTTCGGAGGCGTCGTCGTTGAGAGGGATCCTGTGGAGGTGAAACAAATATGTGTCAGTCTATATATGCTGTGCGAAATTGGTTGGGCCAGGCGTTATGACGTAGTTTGTCGTGGGGTAGCGGATCGCGGGGTCATGGGTGCGTAGTGAGGGGCATTTGTTGTTCCCGGTTTTTTTGAACGTCACAATATTCGGAATTGAAGCGATTGTGATTAGGTGTGGCAACTAGAGTAAACAAAGAGAAAAAAAACTAGGAGGCCGCAAGGAATTGGCACTTACTTGGTGGTTGTGGAAGATTTGAAAGGAGAATTCATATTGGTCCCGGGACCGATTGACACTCGTCCGCCGGCTGGCCGCGCCTTCTGTGCCACGCGAGGCATGTTGAAATCTTTGTAATGACTATCGTCTATTCGTTTTCGTGAAGGCGATCCAGACTTGTGGCTCGGAGCGGGTGATGCAAATAGACAATATGTGCGCACTAGGCCCTCATGTGCAGTGGTTGCTAAGGAATGCACCGTGGGGAAAGTCGTGATGTCGTTAAGCAATTGTTTCAAAGGGTTGCGTGGATGTTCACCGCTTGCAGGCTTCAAAGCAGGGAAAAGGAAGGAGTATTTTCTTTGCGGTCCGGACAATTACCACGATGAGAGTTGGGGAGCAGGGGAAAGAAAAGGACAAGACAAGGGCAACAATATGCATATGGGTTCGTTCTGGCCGTGCATCTAGAAGCACTCTACCGTTACACTACTGTTGTTATTTATTTAGATCACCTCTGGGCTTTGGGCTCTTCTGGTCCCATCACAATGACCTGTAAAGTAAACAGATTTTGAGAACTCGAAGCTTTGAAAGGTGAGTTCGGGGACTACATATGATTGGTGGAGTATCTGTTGCCAAAACAAACCATAGTGGGGCACTAGCCAATCAATGGGCCAGGGGCTCAATTATGATGCATGCAGTCACGTGAACAGTGACTATAAACCAACACGGACAAGAACAACCCTTATAGCCGCTATGTAATCCCTCCATATTTTTCTAACCCTACATATGAAGAGATACACTAACCTGCAGTCTTTTTGCATATATTGATGCCTCCATTTGTCAGAACCATCTCATGCATTTAATATGCATATACCACTGGTGAGTCCCAAAACCTGCAAGATTGTCCAAACCAACAATCTATGTCCTTGTGACCGGACCATACCCACTGAAGCGGCATATCTTGTGCCGATATCATGATACATGCAGCTGCGAAGCTCTTAAATTACTGAGCATTGTACACATCAGCTCGCGGTATCACTTCCTCAGAAAGAGACCGCCGTCCCATTCTTTGGTCCACTCTTTGGCTCTCAAAACGGGTAACACATCCGATTGGGATTCAACCGGACGAACTGCGTGGAGATCCCACGATTATAACGGTTCGAACCAAGTAAAGCTGTCAAGCACAGAAAGCTACAGGGATCCGACAGATGGTACCCCGGGATCAAAATGGGAACTCAGGAGACCTACGGCAGTGCCTGACGGTTGGCAGCACGGTCGAAATTTTGGCTAGTTTTGGGCGCGCATACCACTATAACTTTTGCTGTGATCTTGGATCTTGAAACTTTTGATACTCTTCAACGTCATCCGATTCCGAGACACTAGGTTTGACAGATTATTTACTTGTCGTTTATTGGAGTCTTTTTTATGTTACATATATGTCGATTGTCAGCTAGATCAATCTAATTTATCATCGTAGTTTCTACACCAACTAACTTCCTCTTCAGTGTCCGCTTATCATTCATCAAAATTGGCAGTATAATATTGTGTGCGCATTCGGTACTTTCGTCATAAGCTTGGATTGATTCCATTATCTATCAAGGTGTAACAAAAGAACGTATTTGCTCTCACACCTAATTTCCACATATCTCGATGATCACTTGCATCTACGAAATACCTACATAATCCATCGATACCCTCATCGATCACGTAGCCAGTAATGTCTGCCGCGTGTCTTCGAAATCGAAATAATCATCTTCCAAGGGCTTGTCCAGACACTTATCTGGAATTTATGCAATTATTGCACTAAGTACTTGGTCTTTAGCACATATTCACAGTCCAACCACTATGGACTTGAACCTCAGAGGGTTGTTGCGACAGCCCCGAACCGCAGCAATCCGACGATGGAAGGGCCGCCGACCGTACAGTTTCCGGCCTTTCATGTCAACCGTCGCAACCATCTTTCTGCTCTTCACCTGGTCCTTTGTCTCGAGTAGAGTGTTCAGAATACGCCACGGCCCATCAGATTCTGCATTTGATGACTTTTCCGTTTTGCGCCGGTCCTCTGCAGCCACTTTGAAACAACCGGAATGCCGTGACGTTATATATGCCTATGATAAATGTGGATTTGTCCAAGCCAACTGCGACGATGAAAACTCTGGATTGATACCCTATTTGACCCTCTACTATTGCGCATCGCCATTCCTTGAACCACTTAGCATTCTATTACTAGTATGCTGGCTTGCGTTGCTGTTCACAATCATCGGGATTGCAGCCAGTGACTTCTTCAGCGTCAACCTTTCCACAATCTCGAGTCTTTTGGGTCTTAGTCAAAGTCTCGCTGGTGTAACCTTTCTCGCCTTTGGAAATGGCTCTCCGGATGTTTTCAGTACGTTTGCGGCAATGGGGTCTGGCAGTGCCTCCATGGCAGTGGGTGAACTCATAGGTGCAGCTTCTTTCATCACTGCCGTCGTTGCAGGCTCTATGGCCCTCGTGACCGAGTTCCGAGTCGCGCGCAGGTCGTTTGTACGTGATATCTGCTTCTTTATCGTTGCAATTATTTTCACCACCTACTTTCTGTTCGACGGGAAGCTTCTGTATTGGGAGTGCTGGGTCATGATCGGATACTATGCTGTTTACGTCTTCACTGTTGTGATTTGTCATTGGTATGACAAGCGGAAGGCTGCAGCCAGGCTGCTCTTTCGACGGCTCGACAGACCACAAGGTGCAACTATTGAGCCGTATTCTGATAATGTTGACAATAACGGATCTGGTAGTTCTTCGGTTATGGCAGCAAGTCCGTTACTCGGCCCTTCAACCCCGGTCGATCCATCAACTCCCCTTCTGGAGGCTGGAATTCACAGAAGGCGCACTGGCGGTGAAGATGATGAGGAAGATGATGAACTCGAGAGCTTGGTTGCTGCTGAGATTTCCAACAACATGAGAGTCATCAGGACCCCAAGACACCGTCGTCGCAATACTGCTGCCACACCAATCAGACCGAGTTTGATGGGAGCACTTGAATTCCGCTCGGACCTGGAGCGGGCAAAGAAGGAGATGGATCCCTTGCCTCTTTTGCAGTTACCTGCAACACATTCCCGATGCCCACAAGCTCACCAAAGGTGTTGGTCCGCTACTGATCTCGAAGGCATGTTTAACAAGCTGCCATCGCAAACCCGGTCCTATTCGCCCAGCCTTTTGATTCAGACTCCTGTGACTAGTCCCTTGGCGGGGCCTTCTAGTCGTTCGGCTAGTCGTCCCGGCACTCGGGAGCGGGCTCTCTCTGGAGATCGCCCCAGCAGCAACGACCTTCCTGTGCACATTCCCCCTCCAGTTTCACTGAGCTCTACGGATGACATGCGTCAGATGCTTCTAAACAAGGCCATATCTTGGCAGTCTTCGCCTGAACGACCGAATATGCACTCCCGATCTGGCAGCACCACTTCATTCCACTCCTACAAGATTTCTGGCAATCTGGCTCCTCCGCCTACGATAGGTTTGAGCGGGAGTCCCAGAAAGAACCTTACCTCCTCTCTACCAAAGCTTCATATTCCGAGTCCACTGGCACAGTCGGCAGCGCCGTCAGATGTGTCTCTTGGCTCACCGTTTCCCGCTTTCAGTCTTTCACCAGATGGCGTGTCACCTAGAACTGCTGGATCTCCGACGATCATGGAGCGAGATGAAAATGGGGTTGAGATACCATTGCTTCAGCCGGTCTCACCACATCCAATTCCTACTTTCAATATCGAGGCCGCCGATGAAAGCAATGAGACACTCAATGACAAGTCTCCATTGAATCAGTCTTGGTGGCCTGCATGTCTGCCCAGTCCTCACGCATTATTGTGCACTTTGTTCCCTACGATGCAGCATTGGAAGGAAAAGGGGCATTGGGATCGCTTTGTTAGTATCATGACAGCGCCCAGCGTTTTACTTCTTGTCCTCACCCTGCCAGTTGTCGACGGTGAAGTGTTGGACTCAGATACCGAGACTATCTATAGTATGCCAGCCACGCCTCAACCATCTATCCTTACGTCTTTAAGACCAACTCCTTCAAATGTTTCTGAAGTTCCCACATCTCCAGCCATTGTAAACCCACCCAATGGAGAGAACGAGTGGCAACGATACCGTCGGTACTCAAAGACTCACCACCGGCGGATGTCATCTGTGACGTCTCAACAGGTCTCGCCACCCATTCTTATTGCTGTTGAGCCATCAATTGCTTTCCCTACTGCATCAGCCATTGACACCACACCTAATACTCCTACCCCGCAGCTTGACGCTGCGGTTGACACCGATGCTTTGTCCATCAAGTGTCGTGAGATACAAGAGGAGGCCGATTTGGGCTGGTCTCGGTGGCTAGTGGGACTTCAGATCTTTACTGGGCCGGCGTTTTTCTTGTGTGTTCTCTGGGCTAATATTCTAGACGAACTCGATGATCCGACCTGGCAGTTGGAGCAGTTTCTAGGGATAGGGTTGGTATTTTCGGCGGTTGTTTTCATTGTTTTCATCATCACTACTGAGCATGATCAGAAGCCAAAGCATCACTCATTGCTGTGCTTCCTTGGCTTTCTTGTCAGCATTGCGTGGATTTCGACGATTGCGGGAGAAGTCGTCGGTGTCTTGAAGGCCATCGGTGTCATCATGGACATTTCGGAAGCCCTCTTAGGCCTGACCATCTTTGCTGCCGGTAACAGTCTTGGTGACCTGGTAGCCGATATTACCGTGGCCCGTTTAGGTTATCCTGTCATGGCCCTTGCCGCCTGCTTCGGTGGCCCCATGCTGAACATTCTACTTGGCATTGGCGTGGGCGGTGTCATGATGATGTACCGTAAAGCCCACCACCGCCACCAACACCATCCGAATTTGCCTATCAAGTATAAGCCGTTCAGGGTGGAGGTTGGGGGTGCATTGCTTATCTCAGCACTGTCATTGCTTGTGACGCTTATTGCGTTGTTGGTGCTTGTTCCGGCGAACAAGTGGGTGCTCAGTCGGAAAATTGGCTGGGGATTGATTATATTCTGGGGGATTGTTACTCTGGTGAATGTTTTACTTGACCTGGGTGGGTATTTGCGGTAATTCTCTCATGGGTTTTCCTGTTATTTTTGCATGGCGTTTTGGTGGGTAGCTTGTTTTACTGTTGATTATGGCCCAACATCAATATATACAGCATTCTTATCTCTTTGCTATTTAGATGCAAACAGTTGAAACCATGACCCCTACGTGCGTAATAGTGGGAGGATCCGGATAAAGCTTATTTATTTCCATTGAATTTCTTTTATTTTTTACCTCAATGCTTGACCAGCTGAAGCTCATTATGTACCACTGGCAGCTAGATAGCTCTTCTAGGGTCACATTGCATCTTTCAGGCCAGTATAACAATTCCATCTTTCATCCTTCTCTGTCGAACTTCATGACAATCAATCCGGCGTGGGGCAATCCGGACATGGCACATCCAAGTTTCTGATGCAGAATTTAGGTGGTGTGCATAGATATCCAGCCCCCCATCCGAGATACCCGGAGGGTTGAAAGGATGAGGGGGGATGTGGTTGCGGATGTTAGGTGTTGGGTGGGGTGGCAAGTCGGTTGTAATGGTTGATGGGTATAAGAAGGTCGATGGTCTCTGGTGTTTTGGGTCTGGTCGTTATCTTTTTGATCACACTTCAACTACAGCTCACTGTAAAGCTATCTACACATCTTACACTTGACTGCTTCTCTTTTTTTTGACATCAAACACTACCACAAACCGTCATCATGGACTTCAACTCTCTTGCCTCCAAGGCTTCCGAGTACATCGAGAAGCAAAATGTCCCCTAATCCTCCGAAAACAAGGGCAACAACAACAACAACAACAACAACAACTCTTCCTCTTCTGATACCAAAGCCTCTTCTGAAAACACGAACTGTTCCAGCAGCCAGCAAGCCGCCAGCCAATCCAAATGGCAAGCCGTTGGCGCCGAGGCGTCTAAGGTCTACTCGAACTTTGAGGCCAACCAGAAGTCGGGTGGCAAGGCGGACTATGCGGAGTTGGGCAAGGTGACCAATGATCCGTATGCGACGTATGGGTCGGATGGGGGACAGCAGGATGATTTGATGAATTTGGGGAAGGGATTGGCGGGGAGGTTGTTTGGGAAGAAGGGGGGTGGGAGGGGTTTATGGGTACATGAATATGGTTAATATATGGACAGTTTGGTTTATTTCGTTGAAAAATGAATTCAGTGATCAGTGTTGACTATCAAAGTGAGGATCTAATTGTAGACAATGTTACACAGCCACTTATACCGCTTATATACATGCAGCCAAGATGATGCCATCGTTCATTAACCCTGGCCATATCTAAACCCTGCCTTGACCCTTGTTTGCCAACATACGCAAGCTCTGTTTCAAGCTCACTTCGCTGTTCTTCTGGAGCCTCCAACTGGTTGTTCTCTTCCAATGTCCTACATATTGTAGTTATTAGTTTCGATAACACATGGCCTCGACCAAAAAGCATCAAGGCACTGGCTTCATTGAAGACATAACCTGCACTCTGCACTTCATGCATGTCTTATAAGACTAAGGTGTAACAACAGCCTCATCTTTCACAGCCAGCATCACACTGCAAATCTTGACTTAAACAGTGCGGCTATGTACCACGCCGGAGTATCCTTTTCTGAAATGCACCTGCATACTCTCTGTAGATATATACTTCCACCCAACATGTAAAAACTTCACCTGCCAGGGGCCCCTCCGACGGGAGCTTTATTTGGCCGCATCTACATAAATTCCACCCAGCGCCGTCCTGCCCCGCTTTGCTCATCCCTCTTTCAGCCCCCACCAAAGGAAGCCCTATAACAAGCTTTGGGCTTACTCCTTCCCCAAACTGCCACGAATCAAAACAAGGACAGTCACAAAGTTCACAGTAGTCAAACAATGAGCCAAACGGGGTAATTTCCTGAGTTCGTAGACTCTATTCGTATTAGTTGTATTAGCGGGTTATATAGCTTCTTCAACCTCCTCTATTTTTACGTGGATTCCTCTGTTATGTCTAAAGGGCCAGTAACCCGCTATATGAAGGAGGCCAGAGTCTGGTCTGTATCAGGAAAGTTGCGACGTTGAAGTTCGTCGGGGGTCTTTTCCTATACAAATTCCTCACGCGCTGTGGCCTTGTTCGCGATTCTTCCTCCTCTGTTTTTCTTTCTTTTTCTTTCTTCTTTCGCCTCTGACGATATATTGTTTCATCACTATCACGATATATTTTTATTCTTTCAGCTTGTTGTTCTATTTTACTTTTTTTTGTGATACCCCATATCGACTTGATTCACAATGTCGGCTCCTACTTACCCCCCTCTCGGCCAGCGCCGCATTAACGACACCATCTGCCTGTTCGATGTTGATGACACTCTGACCCCCGCCCGCAAGGTTCGTACCTCTCGCGCCCCGACTCAACCTCCATCGCAACATCCGCCCAACACCATGATTGCATCACTTCACACTCTGTTGTCTAACTCATGTCTTCCCCCGTCCACAGAAGATCACCCCCGAGCTCGTCGAAACCCTCCACAAGCTGCGCCAGACCATGGCCATCGGCTTCGTTGGTGGCTCCGACTTTAACAAGGCATCCGAGCAGATGGGCGACGCCGACCGCTCTGTCCTCGACATGTTTGACTTCTGCTTCCCCGAGAACGGTCTGACTGCCTTCTTCCAGGGCAAGCCCCTTCCCTCGGCTAACTTCATCGGCTGGATCGGTGAAGAGGAGTACAAGAAGTTCGCCAAATTTGTCCTTCACTACATTGCCGACCTTGAGATCCCCGTCAAGCGCGGTACCTTTATTGAGTTCCGCCGTGGCATGGTCAACATCTCCCCCATTGGCCGTAACGCATCTGCCGAGGAGCGTGATGCCTACGAGAAGTTCGACCTTGAACATAAGGTTCGTGAGAAGCTCATTGAGGCTATCAAGAAGGAGTTCTCTCACCTTGATCTGACGTGAGTATCAACCCCGCCCTCATGCCATGTTTTTAACCCTGGTGATGGCTGCTGCGACTGGGTTCCCCTTTTTGTGTTTTGTCTCGAGCTTCGCAGCCGGCAATACACGCGGTCATGACAACGGCTATACCGCATTTTATGCTCTCATCCTCGCGTCTGTGATTGCCATCGCTTCCAGTCTTCCCGGCATATCTCCCTGTATACAATTTGTCTTGCTCTCTCACATACTGACATTCCTCTTTCTCATAGCTACTCCATTGGTGGACAGATCTCCTTCGATGTCTTCCCCACTGGCTGGGACAAGACTTACTGCCTTCGTCACCTTGAGGACTTCGCCAAGAAGGAGGATGGCATCGCGTTCAAGAATGTCCACTTCTTCGGTGACAAGACCTTCAAGGGCGGCAACGACTACCAGATCTACGAGGACCCCCGCACCATTGGCCACACTGTTGTTTCTCCCCAGGACACTGCTAAGCAGCTGTCTGAGCTCTTTGGCATCTAAAGCCATGCAAATGCTGGTGTCCGTGTATACTATAGACTATAAATCTTCATATTCCAAGTACATGGGCAAAAATCATTTTCATTATGTTTGTGTCGTTTGTCGTGACTTTTTTATATCGTGCTATTTGCTGTTGTCGATAAGGGGCTCCACCCCTGTATCCTGCATGAAGGTGGGATGTGAGTTAGTGTAGTTAGGGTTGTCTCTACCCAATTGGGAAACCCATTCAACGACACCAGGCCACACAACAGTATAAACATGACCAGCTGCTTTCATTTTGAGACAAAATTAAACAACAAAAAAAGAAAATCAAATACTTTTATATTCGTAAGCGTCGAAAATGACGACTTCTTGTCTCTTAGTTATCCCCGGATACAATATAGATAAAGAAACAGGAGGTGAAGACGTCGCAGGTATCCAAATATCAAACAAGAAAAAGCCAAACCCACTCCCAACACCGCGAAAGTAAAAGAAAAAAAGGAATTAGGAAATAAAATAGACAAACCCAAACATAAAATAGCCACATAGTAAGGAATACTTGTACTTTTTCCCCCCCTCCTCCTCTCCCTCAGGAGCTTTCTTCCTCGGTATCCTCCACTACCACCCGCTCCTTTTTAACCCTCCTCTCCCCCTTCCCCACCCTCGACCCCGCCGCCGTCTTTCGCATTCCATTCCCACTTCCACTAGCATTCACAGACCCTGCTCCCGTTGCTGACGCCATCTCGGGGTGAATCCGCTCAGTATGCCGGCGCAACTGGTCGATGCGGTGAAAGTCCTTGCCGCAATATGGGCATATATGGGCGCCGTGGAGGTTGTGGGTGCGGCGGTGTTTGGCGAGGTTTGAAGATTCGTTGAAACGCATTTTGCAGCCGGGGAAGGTGCAGGCGAGGGGTTTCTCGCCGGTGTGGATGCGTTGGTGCATGGCTGGTGTAGAAGGGGGGGGGGTCAGTGGTTGGTTGATTACGAAAGAAAGTAGAAAGAACTTACTGAGGGAGCTTTGTTGTTTGAAGGCTTTGTCACAACCGGGGTGCGTACAGGCGTATGGGCGGTCGTTGGTGTGGATGCGGATGTGTTGTTCGAGGGCTTGTTTGGCGCTGAAGATGCCGCCGCAGGTACTACACTTGAATGGTTTGACTGTAACATGTGTTAGTAAGATGGGCCTCTGACGACTAAGGTGATACGCCGACACTTACAACCAGAGTGGGTCTGCAAGTGACGTTCCAACTTGCTCCGCTGCAGGAATCCCTTTCCCTCGTCCTGCCGATTGCAAGTGCTCCAATAGCACATAAAATGTTCTCCTTTCCGTGCCAGATTCTTGGCATGTGACGAGAGCATGTGGCTGTTTAAACCTTCTTCCGTCTCGAAAGTCTGGTTACACAGAGTTCCGTTTTGTGACCACAGGCATACGTGGGTCCCGGAAGTCATACTTGACGGTGTCAAGGTGGCAACTTTATCGTCGCAGGTGTTTCTGTCGGCGGCTGGAGTGTGAGGCTCGGACTTGGGTGGGAATGATGAGATGTCAGACGGCATTCTGGGTGATAGTCTGAGGCCCTGGGAATTGGACATGCCGGACATGCCCATGTTCTGGTCGATGCTCTCGTGAGACCATGGAGAGTCGACACTCTGTCCATCAAGTTGGGTGATGGAGCAGGGTAGACCCAACACTTGCACGGGCGGGGCCTGAAGGTTGTAGTGGTGGACTTGGGTCAAGTGGTGATAGAGAAGCTGCGGGTCATCAAACTGCATTCCGCATTCTCTGAAACCATAGTTGACCCCGTTGCTCTCGGCCAAGAGCATTTCGACATCTGTCAAATCTTGCCGGGGAAGGTGGCAGAGATGATTCCAGTCATACTTTTCTAGTACACATGAGTGGTCGGCCGCAGTCTGAGGATCGCCATGGAAGTTGATGATGTCATCGTAGAGAAAATGCAGATTCGCGTGCGGTGCATGGACGTTATCTAATAAGAGCCCAGACTGCATGTTTTGATTGTGACCATGGTGCCCATGATGGGATGAACAGCCAGTATTACACATCGACCTGGCGCCCATATTAGACCACATGCCTGCATTCATCGCTGCTTGTCCGGGAAGCGTCATGTTCATGTTCAACCCCATCGCGTTACACTGCTCGTTGGCGAACGGCAGTGTTTGCGCAATGGAGTTCGGGTTCGGCCCGCAAGGTTGACAATTAACCTGCGTACAAGGCTCGCCAATATCACAGGCGCTCTCCTCACAAGCGATCGCATCGGTGCAGTTGGCATCGGTGCAGACATCGTGACAGTTGTCGTCGCAAATTGTTGATATCTGATCGCAATCGGGATCCGGGCAATCGACTGTACAGTCATTACAATGGGAGTTGCAAGCGTTACTGAGGTCATTTTCAGATTCTTTGTACATCATGCGAGACTTCATCATCTGCATGTCGTGGTCGAGGCGCATTTGATGATGCTGTGGCGCAAAGTCAACCATCATGGACTGGCAGTGAGTGGAAGACTGAAAGACTCCTTTCGACGGGGTCTTGGGCTTCTTTTCTCGAGTTCGCGTGGGAAATGACCCGCTGATGCTCGGGTTTTTCGTTAGTGGAGCAACGTTATGAGGTGTCGAAGCGACGGTCGAGTAGCCGGGTGCTGGCGGAGTGTCGCTGAGGTTATAGTCAACCCCGAAAAGATCAAGGTCTTGGTTATTGTGCTGAAAGTATTGCTGCTGTGAAGATCCAGCATCAAGATAACCTGTTGAGTCTTCACAGAATAGGTTATTATCGTCGATATCATCTAATACAGCACTAAAGTCAAGAGCAAGTGGTCCGGATGTAAGATCTTCATTATCATAGAGCTGTCCAAGAGGCAATGGGATGGGTGGTACCGAGTCCGGTTGTCGATCATTAGAAGAAAAGCCCATAGAAAGATCCCGCGAGTCACGGGAATGCTGCGAGAAGGATAAAGCGAGGGAGAGTCCAGAGAAGACGGTGACGGTGACGGTCCACACGAAAGACGGTCGAGGCACAAGTTTTTGGGAGTGCGGGTAAATTCTGAGAGAGTACGAGCACAATACCGGTTCGGATGACGGGTGGGAATTCGGTGTAGCGCCGGATGAAAACAGAAAGACTTGGTAGTGCGTGGGTTCTAATGCTATTAGCAAAAAAAAGAAACCCCCGGGTGACGAAGGTGGCAAAGAGAACTCGGGATGGGGACTTGCGGGAAGCGGCAGCAAGATAAGCAATCACAACTCTGCTTTTTGTGATGATTGACGAGATGCTTCGGCGAGAAAGCCTATTTGGATGCTAAGTAATCGACGACTTGTCACAGCGACAGGTACAAGTTACGATTCAGAGGGTGTAGGTTTATCGAATTCAGAATGGGATGTGGTACGGGAAGAGAACGATGCAGGACAACAAGAGAAAGAGAAGATAAAGTCAAGCGACAATTTGCAAGTAGATCACACACTGCGTATGCAAGAACAAGAAGGGGGCGTGAAGGAATTTTTACAAGTTCTTTACCAGAGTATTTGGTCTGATGTTTGAACCCCCTCCTCCTCTCTTCCGTAGAAACGACCAAACGGAATAGGCCCCAGCAGTCCCCGGGACTATAGTGTAGCTCTCTGTTTGTGCAGTCAGTCAGTGTTTATTTTGCGCTGTAATGCTGCCAATGTTTGCCCTCAATCGCCAAACTTGGTTACCAGCTCCAATGGACTATACTGACATGTAGTGAGTGACTGGGGGAAAGAAGAAACATCAAGATGCCGACGACAAGTGTGAACCCTGATGGCCAAGTACACCACTTGGGAATGGAACCGTCTGCCTCCAAAAGGGTAAGTGGGGACCTAAACGCAGTCTACAACCAATAGGAAGCCACCATTTTGCGATGCGATCCGCGCTAGCTGAACCCTGGTCAACTCAATCAGACGAGCCGCGGACTGCCATTGATATCAATGTTTCGCATGTGACTACTAGATACAACTGTAGGAACAGACACGAAACCGACTCGTAGAGAACCGCCGGTCCTTTTTTTCTGTTGCGCCAGTAAGAAATGCTTGTGGATTTCGAAACACCGAGAACTGCAACAGGAGCATATATTGTCTCGCTCAACACAGGGCTACTATCAATCGTAACCGCACTCCATTCCTTAAAACTTGAACATTCAACCTTTGGTATATATATAAAGCCATTGGCTCTGGCTCAGCCCACAGTTCTGTCACGTGGAAATAACAACATCAACAAATACCACCTCATTACATCCATCTTCAAAATGTTTACTCGGTGCTTTGCCAGTCAAGCTCATGCAAGGCGTCATCCACATTGGACCCTCAAGGTTCGCATATACACGGACTTATGGCCTACTGTATCTCGGTCTGGTCCCACTTTAAACCGCTTGACCGACACGCTCCAAGGTTCGCCTTGAGTGGCTGCGTAAAACGGCGTCAACGAAACGCGGAGGGTCTTGACATATGATATCGTGTAACCCTAGAGGTTGCAATATTTAGCATTTTGACAAAAGAGGATTAATGATTTGCAATTTGGGGAACATGACTTCGCAGCCCTGGGATCAGCTACATCTTCATGTTAGTGTTGATGTTCCGAAAACAACTGAAAATCAGAATCTTCGATGGTGTAACTGATCAATAGGTTTTCACTGCCTTGGTCAATCGCCCCAAAGATATGACTGAAAATGCCAAGTCTTGGGAGCCGAAAATCCGTGCAACAGCCGTCTAAGCCTCAGCGCCATCATGTGTTTGGTAGAGTCAAGACAAAAGTTTCAATCTGACAAACTTTTCGACTCTTGCTCAAAACTGAAGCTTCTACCACAATTCTTGTTTCATTGTGATTTATCTACCAGGATATCATTTTAGAAACCTTGAATCTTATCGCAGTCATCGTTGTTCATGCACCCCTGGTTGCACCGATTAATTGAGTAATTACGACTAGGAATTGCCAACTTCCGGGAATCACCAAGTACGAATACTTCACAATCTCAATTCCAGCTCGCCAATTAATACCCAGCCACCGTCTCCTTTTTATACAGCTTTTCATTCTTCCAGCCTCATCCTATTAACCTCCACACATCATCCCCATCGCCCTCTTGTTCCGGCGCAACCTCCAACCAATCACATTCCCCAAACCCACCGACAGCGACACTAGCGGACGTCACCGAACTGCCATCCTCACAAAAGCCACCCATATTAAAACCTAACAACCTCTCCATAAACCACGATGGGCATCGCCTGCTGCAAACCCGAACTCGACACCTTCGCCACCCCCGGTCGCGTCCTCGGCACCGCATCTCCCACCGGCCCCCGAACATCCCACGTCCCCCGAAGCATCTCGCACACACCCACGAATCCCCCCTCCGGATCCGAGGCTGCCATTGGCTCCATTGGGATGCCTGGCGGGAAACATGCGCCAGTTCAGGCACACGCGCAGAATGGTGATCCCAATGATGCGAAAAGGCGAGCTGCGGAGGCGGCAGAGGTGAGTTGAAATTGATGAATGAGTAGGAGGGAGTGGAAGTGCATGAAGAGAAGGGAGAGAGATCCGTGGGGATTTGTATCGATGGATGGTTGTGGTGGGTGTGGGGATGGGGTGTAATGGGGATTGAGAGGGTGTGAGTTTGCGTGTGTATACATCTACATACACAAAATAGACACAGATCTCATACCTATGGCTGCTAAGGACAGGAAGTATACCATCACATCTAGGTCCTGTAACACCCACACGTGCTGTCGACTATCTTCTCCACCGGACCATCTACATCTACCCCCTCTCAACTCATCCTTCCCCCAAACACCACTCAATCCAACCCACACAGGCTCTCACCAGCCTTGTTATATCTTCCCATCTCTCCCCATCTCAACATACCATACCCGTACCTGACTCCCACGCAACGACAACAATCATTCAACTAACAACTGCATTCTTCCAGCGCCGTCTAAACGTCTCCAAGAACAAAAATGGCAAGCTCGCCGCAAACATGCATGCCAACAAAGCCAAGACCCAAGCCGACCTTTTACAAGAAGCCAGCTCAGCAGAGGTACAGGCCCGACAATTGGATGCCAATGCGGCGGCATTGAGACATGATTAAGATACCCGGTCCTATTACGAATTATGTCATTTTTTGTTTCCTCTTCCCCTTTTTTTTAAAAAAAAGTGTGGTTGTTGATTTTAATGGGGAATTTTTATGTAATGATAAGTTTTGGTTTATCAAAGATTGACAATAGGCTTCCAAGTTTCAGTTTTGGTTGCCAGGTCATGTAATACGGAAACTGATTTTCATTATTCCCGGTCTCATGCGAGCAATTTGACCACACATTTGACATGTGACAAGGAAACTCTAACATAAACACACACATCACGGACACATCAATAACAGAAGAACGATAGATATCATGAAACGAGACACATTAAAACTATGGTAATGGTAATATGTATATGCGGACTTGAACATCTTTGGCAGACCACTACGCGCATAACGGTCTACATGGAACATGACAAAACGACAGCGCCAACCTCATCATTATCGTAATTTTAACAGTTCGTAACGTAGCAGTCGGGATCGTGAACCAGAGTAATAGTAGTAATAAACAGATAGAATGGGGAAATAGAGGAAAAGTAAAAAAAGAAAACGAAAGTACAAAAAAAGGCAACAAAAACAGCAAGAATTTTGTTATGGACTATTCGATTGCCATTGACCGATAACTTTGCAAATTACAACCGAAACCCGAAAGACGCTGACTAGATTGCAGGTATGGAGCTAGACGTTAAAAGGACTAAAAAAAACTTTAGACGCGGGCAGCAAGACTTCCTGGCCGTGCGAACAGCCGAAGCCCTCCAAGCGCATGTTAACTTTGTATTAGCGGAAAGGGGAGGTTTACTGGTGGCCAGCCTTACGCAGGGTGGTGGCGAGCCACTCGAGACCCTCGTACAGACCATCACCGGACGTGGCGCAAGTGGACTGGATGTACTACACGGCAAAAAGAAGACGATTAGCATCAAATGACAAATAATGACTGCACAACACGACTTGATTTGGCAAACAGAGTGTACTTACCCAAGCGCGTTGTCTCAGGCTGTGAAGGCCAAGCTTGTCTGTGATCTCAGCAGCATTCATGGCGTTCTAGAAAGTGATAAAGTCAGTAATTGTTCGATGCGCACGGATAAAATGTATGCGTTATAAAGTGTAGCATCAGCCTGGTCAAGCTGTCGGCCTGATCCGAGGGCGAGTCGCCACCCAGCGCGTTTAGGGAGGACGAAGTCGCGTATCGGGGACAGGAGTGAGACACCATCGATAGAGAGCCGGTTTCTTGAAGCAGGCCCGAAAAAATAGATGCAAAGGCAAACTGTGACCAAAATACGGAAACAATACGCCAATGAATTTTTAGGAAGGATTCAGGGGGGATACATACGGGCAGATCCTGCTTGTTGGCAAAAACAAGCAGAATGGCATCACGGAGCTCATCCTCGTTCAACATACGCTGCAGCTCTTCGCGAGCCTCAACAATACGATCGCGATCGTTGGAATCGACGACGAAAATGATACCCTGGGTGTTCTGGAAGTAATGTCTCCACAGGGGACGGATCTTGTCTTGGCCACCAACATCCCAGACGGTGAACTGAATGTTTTTATACTCGACAGTCTCAACGTTGAAGCCTATGAAATGAAACTGATTAGCCGACTGGGCCCATGATGCCGTATTTATCTGCCAAGAAACGCTTCAAGGGTTCCCCGGATGATGATGCATACTACGAAAAGCGGAGATAGAGGGCGTTGGGCTCAAACTTACCAATGGTGGGGATAGTGGTGACGATCTCACCAAGCTTCAGCTTGTACAGAATGGTGGTCTTACCGGCGGCATCAAGACCAACCATCAAAATTCTCATCTCTTTCTTGCCCCATAGCCGGTCAAACAGCTTCGAAATGGCCATACCCATCTTGGCGGTGTTTTTGGTGGGTTGTCGGTTAAAAAAAAAAAAAGTGGTATAAGAGTTAAAACAAGATAAGGACCTGAGCCTTAAAAAGAAAAAAGTCTAGTGCAGAAAAAAGGGTAAGTTAAATTACTCGCAAACAAGCCGTTGAAATGAGACGGTGGCGATAAATTGTGGTGATGGGGAAGAGGTCGTTATGTGGTGTTGATGTTTTTAGTCTCGGTGACAAAGAATGCGCTGGCCTATTTAAGGTTTGAATCGACTTCAGCCTCCCCTGAGGACAGATAAACCGCATGCTCCAGGGCTAGGCTGAACTAATATGCTGCTATCATAGGCCCAGTCAAAGCCACGCGAGATGGGGAGGGGGGGCAAAGTTCACAAACTATATCTAATAATGGGCCAAATTCTGATTGTCTACACCCATCGACTAAAGAACCACAGATCAAGACGGCCATCAGCGACAGAACAGCAGGCGGTCTCACTCGAGAGGCAGAGCTGTGTGACGATAGATATCATCTACCCAGAAGCTTGTCACTCGCTGAGATGCTTTCTACCAAGATCTAAACGATGCAGGGAACCATGAAGGGTTGGAGAGGATAAACACATGACTACAAGCCGTGCAAACCCAATGGCGCCAGGGACGACACTTGTTGCATCATGAGTTTTTGCAACTGTCAACATCCAGTAGAACAAGTGGAAATATATCGTAGTGGACGGCACTCGGCGCAAAAGTTTGTCAATGACAGAAATCGATGATATTTTGGTGCCATTGATATAATCGAGTTATAGCGTGGGCGTGTTGTGTCTCATGATCAAGGTCGGGAAGGTTGTAAAGGAGGGCAACCAACATTTGATGATGATATATATTGGAGTAGTTGGTAGATCGTGTGGGGTGATGCGATGTGTCGATATCAGTGATGACAATCGTTCGTGTGAGAGTGTGTGGTATGGTATAACTTACAGTAAAGTATGCGCGACGATGAGATGTAAAGGATGAGTATCCTCCTTATCAAGACAGGCTGACGACGTTGTGGTATAGAGACGTGTGTATGTCGGTAAGTTTGAGGGACCAGTAAGAGGGAGGGGTTCTTGCTGGCAGGCGGACGTCGCCAATTGGCCTTATTGTCCCTTGTCACTTCAAAAGCTTGACAGGAAGGGGCCACGCCCGACCTGCTTATTCACTAACATATTTGCACCTACCTTGCGTGTATTTCTGTTAGAGCAATATCAACATAACTCAGAAATGGTTCTCAGGAGCCCCTGTTTCCCAGCCTCCTATGCCAGTGGAAACGCAAGGAACGCCGCAGTACTTTAGTGCTTTTATAGTGGAGTCGCGATAACTAATTAGTTGCTCATGTCAAAGTTCTTCAACATGTGCTTTTCTACTGTGGCAGAACTCCGGCAAAGGTCTTTTTTCTGTTGCTAAAATGATGTTCCAGAGTTTCGGTCCCTGACTGTCGGTTCTGGCCACGTCGAAGAAAGCAGCCTCGTTAGTTAGTTGTCCAGGATCAGGGTCAAATAACGTTAGGGTATGCAAGCCAGGTTCCCAGAACAGCAATGGCAGTAAGCTTTCAACTGCCGCCCACAGCAAGAAACAAAGCTTTGTCGTTAAATCGAGTTGTACAGAGTGTCCACCACTGGCACGTTGCTGAATTGACTTGAACTGACGATTGACTACAACGAGGCTAAGCCGAAACCTCGACTGCCATACCGCTTTATCTATACTGGTATTACGTCAACAGCCTCTTCGGACTTTTCCATTGCCGCCACAATTACTTACATCCAACCCGTCCACATTCCGAACTATCATCTGTCACCCGCCGGCCGAACATCACCCCTGTCTACCGATACCAGGACACCACCATCCGGCTCACTACCATGATCTTTTCTACCATCGCGAAGGTTCTCTTCGCTGCGGCCACCCTCCAGGCCGTCAGCGCCCACAACATCGTCCTGCCCGCCCACGGTCGAGAATGCTTCCACGAGGAGCTTCACAAAGACGACAAGATGACCGTCACCTTCCAAGTCAGCGACCGCCACCAAGGGTCCGCCGGTAACCTTGATATCGACTTCTGGGTCACGAATCCTCTTGGGCAGTACGAGACGTTTGACAAGTCTGTTTCCAACGGGGATTTCTCGTTTGATGCTAGACATGATGGGCGCTATGTCTACTGTTTTGGCAATGAGCACTGGAGTGCCAATACCAAGGAGGTCTCCTTCAACGTCCATGGCATTGTCTACGTCAACGAGCACGAGATTGAGGCTGATCCTCTTGAGACTGAGGGTATGTTGAAATAGTTGGAAACTAAAATGTAACTAGATACTAATGCGAGCATAGTTCGGCACCTGTCTGATCTTCTGGCCCAGGTTAAAGATGAACAGTCCTACATCATTGTCCGCGAGCGCACCCACCGGAACACCGCCGAGAGTACCAACTCCCGTGTGAAGTGGTGGAACATGTTTGTTATCGTTGTCGTTGTCGGTGAATCTCTGTTCCAGGTTTGGTGGCTGCGCCGTTTCTTCGAAGTGAAGCGTGTAGTGTAAGACAGAGTAGGCGAAGTTGTAAGTTTGGATGTTGTCATGATTTGGATGGAACATGAAGGATTATATGTATTGATAGGTGGCGGTATGATGGTTCAAACCACTTGTTGCATATGGGTATAGAATGCTTGTGGCTGGACGTGTTGCTTTTTTTTTTTTTAGCTTGGCGAGCTGGCTTACATGATAACTATATTTGTGGAAGTACAGAAGAATAATCACGAATTCTTGACGTTGATGTACCAACCCACATTGTAATGACAGTACAATATACGTGATGCAAGATGTTCAGAAATTTGTCGTATATAATCAGTGTAGTTATAGTCTATCTTACCATATGTGCATCTACTCTCATGAACCAACATCAAACTCTTCTTCCTGTTTAGTCTCCTCGGCCACGGCCTCAATCGGAATATCAACATCCTTGATAGGATGAAGCAACATCGGAGGCAAACACATTCGACCCTCCCCTCCTCTCAAATTCTCGATATCAGCCCCAGTCTTCGTCTCATCAATCTCAAGCTCAAACTGCTGCCCCGAAGTATACTGCGATCTCAACCCTAGCCAGGCCCGGTACAGGTTACCAGAGAACCCCGACCGATAGAAGAAAGTCATAGTCTCAAGACTCTGCTCCTGGTTACCAAAGATACTGTTGGACGAGCCACCACTAGCGCCGTTCTTGCCGCGGTTAATGGTGTTGGCGAAGGTCTCTAGATCCCAGGCGCGGTCGACGAACATGGGATGAGGCGCATAGACAGCCTTATAGCCATGTTGAAGAGCGACGGTGGACGGCCACATCTCGGGGAATGCAAAGTGCTTCTTGTAGGCAGTCTCGCGGTGCATAGTATCAATGAGACGTCTTGATATGCGCGAGGCAGCCGTGATGAAGGCACGACGGGGCGGGTAGCCTCTCTCGGTGTGGTAGCCAGTGATATCGTTGGCGAGTCCCCAGATAGTCCTTTCGGGATCGAATATGGGGCTAAGCGTGATGAGATCAGCTTCCTCATCAACACCCCAAGTCTTATCGTCGTGAAGAGGAGGAATCGGATCATTTTCATGTTCGAACCAGTCTTCGGGATCCAGTGGCCGTTCAGGTCCCCAGACAAGGCGTTCGCCAGTGTTAACCTTGCGTCCACCAGGCGCGGAAGCACCTTCAGTTGTTTGGGTCTCTGCCAACTTCGTGAACTGTTCATAGCTGCCGTGGATATAAGGCACGTAGAAACGGGCGTTGCGTTCCCAGATGCCACGGCGAGGCTGCTTTAAGCTCCACTGTTCGATTCTCTTGAAAAACTCAAGGTAGTGACCAATGTAGTTTAGATCCATTTCCCATTGCCAGAAGAATTTGTACTCAGGGTGGCGACTGGCGAACCATTGCATAGACATTTGCAGACCACGATAGACGCCGTGAACAGGAAGATCGGGGCCCTTGGGGAAGTCATCATGGAGACCTTGGTAGACATTGAGCATCTGAGTCTGACTCCACAGAGTCGCAAGGCCTCTAAACTCGGCGGGGATACTATCAACAATACGCTGCTGGTATGCTTTAGAATCAGCCCAAATCGGATGAGCGGCTTCATCTTTGACTTGAACCAAAATGTGCACATCATATTGACCACCGGAGGCGAGAGAGACCTCTGAGATCAGGGCTCGAAGATTCAAAATGTCATTGGCCGTCCAATGATACTCATCCCAGGCACGAAGTACAATAGCTGTTCTGGGAAGTTTTCCCTTAGAAACAAGAGGACTCCCCTTGGTCGAGTTCCCAACAAAAAAGCCCTCCGGCTCTGGCTCAAGGGTTTTTGAGACATTAAACAGATCAATATTTCTCTGATAACATCTGTGTTGAACGTCGGCCCAATCAACCCTGTCCCAGTTGACCTTCCCAGTAGAGTTCCAGATAACCTCGATGCCCTCGGTATGCCCATACTGCCCGGCACTAAGGCCACCTTCACGAGTAGAATAACCAAGTCCATACGGGGCGTAACGCCCGTATCTGTCAAAGCAGACATCCTCAGGAAGATTGAAAAGCTTGTATGAGCCGGCGGCATGGTTCGGGAAACCATGAGGCCGTCCACTGAAAACGTGCAAGCCCGGAACCTTAGCCTTTCCAGCAGCGTCAATGTAGCATTGCTTCATATCAGGAATCTTGAGCACGTCCGAGGTGAACTCGTAACTGACAGCATCGTGACCTTTTGTATCTCTGACGTAATTGAAATTCTGATCAAGGTTATAAGGGTATTGCGGGACCACGGAGTCTAGACTCCGAAGTGTCTTCAGACCGCCATAGTACCTGGTTAACTTTGGCCATAGTTCCCACACTGGCGTCTTACCAATCTGGACTTTGTGAGTACCATTTTGAAGACTTCTGTTCTCAGTTACACTTACATGCACCAGAACTCCAATAAAGCCAAACACCATTAATGCTAATGTCAAGCACAAGAAGCGCATAATTCGCCCCGGTATCCGGTATCCGGAATGTCTAGCTATCATATTCTTCAACGGTACCTGCGCATTGCTATTCGCAGGATATGATTGCACGGCATCTCTCGCAGCTGGTCTTCCACGATCAAACCTGACATTCCCCCGTCTCCCCCTCTCCTCATTTCGATTTCGATCCTCAAACTCCTCCCACCGATCATCTTCGCTTTCGTAATAATCAGACTCTCTGTCCGACCCCGATCGGTCGTCATCGGCCGAGTAGCTTTTCCGGCTATCAGAGTCGTCATCTGAGCGAGAGTGGGCGGGTTGCTGTGTCCGCTTGTTGTACAATGGCAAGGAAGAGTCGTCGTTTGCATCGTCTCCGGAAGAGTGCTTGGTGCTGGTTTGCAGCCTGAATGGCGGCAAGCGTTTAAGGCTTGCCATGATGGTGTGGGTGTTAGGAAGCCAAGGCGGACTGCGAAAATGTAATTATTTTGTGGTCTTCCGGTCGCAATGGGCAATTGCAATGATAAGTGATGTTAATTGGAAAGTGTATATAGATATGGAAACATGCGCAGGTTAGGTGAGAAATGAAGGGAAATAATGTTAGACTCAGAGCTCTCATCAAACACAATTTTGGACTACCAACAGGCCACAACTCAATGATCGCCAGCTAACCCCACTGTGCTATTGCACTTCCACATATTGAGTTGCGATACTTGCTGCGACCTGCCATCAGGGAGTGCAATCCGTCCAGCTCATTTCCGCTGTCGCCACTCAATCCCGCTTTTCTGCTGTTTATGGAACAGTGGAACCAGGGGCTGACACGGTAATTGGACTTTTGATAAACCCTAGGGAACCCTAGTAGATAGCCTACGAATGTTGTTCACCTCCTGAATCAGAATTGGGGCTGTAAATATTTCATACAGAATGATCTACAGAAGCAAGATTTAGCTGTTTGAAAACAAGTTTACGATTTTATGGCACGGGTGGTTTGGACACGTTTTTGCGTTGAGTATAGAAAGAAGTTTTACCAGATATTTTTTGTTCTTGTATGATCACGGCCTGAAAACATGATGTATATGAAGCTTGAATAGGCAATTTAGGTTTACGTAAGAGCTGCAGTCTATTTATGTCATCATGCTTAAGATAAGCAAGTGCGCTTATGGACTATTAAGTGTTGGCCATAATTAGGGTTATACGAACTCATGAATCCGCCAAGTACATTGTCTACAGCGCGACATAAGAAAAGTAGTGAAGATGGAGAGAAAGATCAAAGAAACACTACTTCACCTTGAGTCATACAATTCTTAGAATATTGACCTTAACCTTGGGTGCGATAGGTTGACGGCCTTCCGTTCGACGTTTATGGTACGTTCATGGTAAATGTGAAAGATGCAGGGATATGGTTTCGGTGGGGGCCAAAGGACGATTTCCACTAAGCCAACTTGTTAAACGATGATCTAGAATGTATGCTAATTATTGTAAGCCATTTCCGTAGACCCAATGCGGCGAATGAATGACCTCAATTTCAGCAAGCCATACTGCCATTTTTTGTATCAAGGGTTTTCTCAGTCCATCTCCACAGACCGCCAGAGAGTCTGCCTTTAATAGGGATCGCGAAAAGTGGCCGCATGAAAGGCCCAGATGGGCCGCCAAAGATGGCCTCAGAAAGAAATATACCACCCTAAACAAATAGGAACACACACCATGGCATCATTCCAACCAGAGAAGCCTGGAGCTGTCAGTCCTTAAGCGAGGTCGAGAAGACAATGGGTACAGCGGGGAAGTCTCAAGGATAGACAATCCCGTCGGATCTCTAGTATTGAGACTTCGCCCTAGGCGATGAAGTGGGTCTACAGTCGAGAGACTGGATGACGGCTGGCAAAAGTGGTCACCATAGCCTGGATGTATAGTGTTAGATTCCTAATAGCTACGCATCAGAAGTTGAAGATGCTGTGTCAATGACTGAAAGAGAAGGTGAGATGGACGCTGAGTGTTGGGTTTGGCATACATCGCGATCCCGATAGAGCGGTACTGAGAGCAAATTTTTCACCTTGTGAGGCTGTGTACACATATCACAGAATTGTGTTGATGAGAAGTCAGCCCTGATGTTGGCACACAAGTCCCACTGAGGGCGAATATGTGCTATTAAGTCTTGATTTTATCACAGGTGGCAAGAACCTAACCTGGTTATGTAAGCTCAATTGGGAAATATTGTGTTACTTAAACTTCCAAATCAGGAAATGAAAGTTACATGTGGCCTCCGTATCGGGGCATTGACAATACCTCCGAAGATAAAACCTTTGTAAATTCTTTTCCCCCTATATCGTGACTGCGGCATCGATTCCTTACCCAGGCAGATTTCTCACCGGTTCTAGACGTTGGTCGTCGGTAGAGACACCGGTTCGATTATCATGCTTGCTGTAGCTAGGGCGGATCTGGTCGGCCCCCCACATCTGAGGCTAGGAAGTTGGATGTGTTTCTCTTCCTATGAGGCGGTGCCACCTCCATTGACCCTCTCTGATCACATCGGAGGCCCGGATGAGACCGTGACGTGCCGTTCTCTGGAGGGATATAAGAAATACTCACGAGATGCGTTTTGCTATTATGAAGTCAACCATTCCACACAGCACGGGCCTCCGTTCCGTTAGAGTTAAGAGTCCATAGAAGAGAAGAAATCCTCCATATCTGTTGGGGCTTATTGTTTTGTCATATTTGGAAGCATCGTCGGCGTTCTTGCTGTTCTTTGACAAGTCTCAAGTCCTTGCCTTAAGGAATTTAAACGTCGATTGGTTGGTGAGTGGAGCATGGTATGTTGTTGGACCGGGCATGATTAGATGGTATGTGCAGTTTGTTACGGATCGACAGACTAACAATTGTGATACAGAAACAACAAGCCAATCAGAACATCAGCTTTACCTTTACTGCCTTGAATTAATGTCAACAAGATCCCACACATATAGAACTTTCCCGATGAAGACATATTCTGCAGGAACAAATAATCTAAAGGGCCAGTGTGGAGTCTGTGACTATTGTTGTCGACAAGAAACAACGGTCAAAGGTGTGTCTGATACATGGTGATTTCATCATATGACCAGGCCAAGACGGACATTCTGCCCGGTTATTTAAGTGATACAACATTCCACTTCACACAGCAGTAACATTTCCGAGTCTTATATATTCTACTCACCTTTATCAGTTTTCTATTCCTTGATACCCAGATCAACTATCTATTCTGCAGTCACATCACCTGCTACAACCTTTACCCTCCACATCATCATCTGCTCAAATGTATCATCTCCCATCCGACATCAAGAAGCTTTCCATCAACGAGATGTCCTCCACCCCAAGCTCATCTCACCGGGCCCGTCCTACACCGTCACGCACCAAGTCCACCAAAAGACAAACACCCAACTCCACCATCCACTCCCGCTCCAAACCCTGCAGCGGCCCGTCAACTGCCGACGCTGACTCAGACAGTGACTCAAGTTCTGACGTCAAGTTGAGCCCCGGTATCATCATGTCCCCCACTGACCAATTCTACAACATCCGTAATCTTCCAAGCTTGGCCAAGGATGTCGTTGAGAAGACATTTTGTGACCCGCCAAATATGTCGATGCAGTATTGCCGGCTGAGAGACGGGGTGTATGCCTTTCAGATGACGGAGACTATCCCGAGAAGTGTCCGGATCGGAGAGTGGGATAGTCAGTTTCCGGGACCTGTCTGTTCCTGTGGCGGAGGATTGTCGAATGGTCCGTGCCCGCACATCATCTGGTTGATGGATCAAATCGCCATGGAACTCGTCAAGCCTTCGTCAGATTCATCTCCCCTCACGATGCTATCTCAAGGCTATGCTGCGGAACTCCAGTCGCCTTTTGAGAGCATCTCTGCTTTTCATCTTGGCGTTCTGGCTGATGTTATGCATTGTGATGTTGCCATGAGACCTCGGGAGAACAACGTGAGGTTGTCCGGCCCCTGCGTTGGCGACAGTTTCAGTTCCAACTCTGACGATGATGATGGTGATTCGGACGGTGTCAGTAGTGGCTGTGGCCAGCTGCTTCCTAGCGTTTCGCGCATCCAAGAAGCCAGGGTGCTCTTAGCTCAGCAGACTTTTAGTGACCCCTGGAACTTCCGTCCGGATATCTTTCAGGGTTCACCTGCAGAAATCATGAGATTGATCAATCATCCGGCTCAGGCGGCGGACATGACGTGTGCGATAATCCGTCTTCTTCTGACCAACAGTGATGTCTTCAACACATTCCGCGCTCTGTCTGTCGAAAACATCAAGCCCATCGAATCCATCAAGAAGCTCGAGACTCGACTTAATCGTGTGATAGACGAGCTCAACATTTACTCTCGCGACCCACTAAGTCCCTCAATCACCAGTAGCCCCGAGCAGCCCGCTAACGTAGCCTGGGCTTCAAAACACATCACCCAGACCGTGGATACCCTTCGTCTTATCATCAGAGACTCAGAGACCCAGCTTGGGCCCGCTGGGAAGGTTGAGGTTGCCCGTATCCTGGTCAAAATTCTTCAAACTGTCATCGACCGCCAACGCGACATGCACGGCGGCCCCATGCGCGGTGATCGAAACTTGTACGTCCGCCTCTTGGTCGAGGATAGAATGCACGATTTTATCATTAATGACCTGAACTTGATTCCTGAGGCGGCAATGCTGTTTACGAATAAGTTGCAGGAGTGTTTGGGAAAGTTGGAAGGGGCGAGCATGGCGGCTCCGGTGCCGTATATGGCCAAGTATCGGTCGCTAATTACGAGGTTGAGGGCGTTTGCGGGGGGGTCAACGCCGGGGTCTAAAAGGCTGTCTACTGGAGGGGAAAGCGATCGGGGGGTCAAGAGAATGAGGTGATGGGCAGGTGGTTGTTGTATGATGACTTTTTGGAAGTAGTTTCTTGCTGGTTGACCACCAAGCTGAGATGACTTATGATGACTGAGTTTATTGTTTGGGATTATATTGACACAGTTATGAAATTTGCAATTTGAATATACATATATATATATATGATCTAATTCCATTTGGCATCATTGGACTTCCTGCAGCATCCTCAAAACCTCTTCCAAACCTGGTCTTTGGTATGGCTTTCCAGACCAGGTACCGCCTGCAATCTCTTTCTCCCTCTGATCCAGCCAAGCCTCTGCGTCTTGGACTTCTTCTGCCCAAAATTCGCGAGCCAAATCCTGTACCTTCTGGCGATGATCTTCTGCCGAGAGCTCTGTACCGTCCCGCAGCACCATCTGGCTGCCTTGTCTAATCGCCCCAAGACCCTTTCTACCCCCGAGTGTTGGTCTTCGCCCCCTAGTGCATTGATAAATCAGAGATCTCATGGGCTCCGGTGTCTTTTCATATTCTGGGAATTCAAGGTGAGACTCCCGTGCGTATGACTGCCACACCGTAGTTTTCTGCGGTGCCGACACACCTTCAAAAATGCACCATAAGAGTCTTCCGAGCATGTAGACCTCGGCTTGCTCTTGTTCTGCCACACTTAGACAAAGCCACGGTAGATGAAATCCATTGGCCTTGCCGTGATATTGCTCTGATTGGGTAATGAACTTCCAGTCGGGGCATAGCCGGTTCAAGCGGTCAACGCAGCGCTTTTTAACATCTGGATCCACGTATTCTGATGTGGCAAGAATACGGATGTAGTCGATAGCGTTGATCTCTGGCGGTCCAAATTCACACCAGACTCCGCGTTGCTCAAAGTCAATCATAATGGCGTTGTCCTGGCCATCGAGGACGATGTTGTCAAGTCGGAGATCCGGATAATAGAAACCCGAGTTGCGGATGTGAAGTAAGGATTTGGTGATCTGGATAGCTAATTTGAATTGCGTCTCGCGAGTCAGATTGCAATTGATTCTTCTTAGAGGGAGAATGTCCCGGAGGGTTCCTGGCTCGTGATATTCACTGAGAAAACCAATCACTGCCAACTTTCCACCAAAGCCGCAGCGTTTGGTCACCAGGTTTACTGGTCGTGATATGATGTTATCAGATGTAGGAAGAGTGAAAAGAACATGAAGCTCATGGTATAGAAACTTGGGAAAACTGGTAAGTGTCTTCAGCACATAAGTCTGTCCAAATGTACCGTTCTCAACCATGCGAACCAGTGACACGCTGTCCTGAAACTGGCGAATAACATGAATCTTGGAAATGTCGACTGTGGCAGGTAGCGTGATGTCACTTCCCCAGAGATTTCCTAGACTTTGAACCGAGTGAAGCTGGCTTTCCAGCGCGTGCATGGCCGCAACCTTGATTTCAGCTCTGGCTGGATCCAGAGGCATATCCCGCAGGATAATCCGGGAACCAAAGACCTGTTTCCGATACCAGGCCGCCGGGTCATCGAGCTTCTTGGTCCACGAGTGCAGAGCCCTGATCAGATAGTTGGCTATCCCAAGACGTGACAGCCTCTCGTGATCTTTGGTATGGAACGCCAACCCCAGGTCCAAAGCTGAATAGAGAGTAGGAGAGATTTGGTCCTGAGCAGGAATGAAGATATCGAGCCGTAATGGAGGGACGACATCAAGGAATAGTGGGTAGGCAAAGAAGTGGGTACCGAGGCCGCCAGATCCCTCGATGCGCCATAATGGGTTCGGAAGAGGAGTAAGAGAGGGTATGCGGTTGGCCGGGTTCAGGGTAGACTCTGACCATGGGAGGTCCAGAGGGCTATCATGGAACTTTGGTCGACTGGTCGCTGTCATGAATGCAGCAGTGGGGTGAACTATAGCGTCGATGGCTTTGAAGCTCAAGTCCATGGTTTAGGAGGATGTTGTGGTGGTCTAAAGGTATATGTTGAGAGGAAAGGGAAAATGAAAAGAGGCCTTCCAAGATTATAGTTAGTGATCAGATACTATACGTGTTACACATGGGTGCTGATGGAGGGCTTCAATGAAGGAGACAACGCGTATGAAGCAATCAGAGACATACCTAAAATAAAGTTGTATCCAGATACTGTTGACAAAGAAAATTGCAGTGTATTGAGACAATCTTTGGTCAGTATCGAAGTGCTCGGAAAGTAGGACATGATGAATGACTTATACAAACTCGGGACAATATAGTAAACTTTGGCCGCATTCTACACACAAACAACCACCAATAAATTCCATAGACCTAAGGAGTATCTATCAGAAAACTAAGATAATCTCCGGACAAGCACACACGCTGCCCAGCTGACCGGCTGATCTTCAGGTTGACTGACACCTCGCCCCGGATTTCCGTACTTCTGCTTAGCTATCGCACCCATTGTGGCGTGTATTACATATTGCGGGAATCGGGTGATTTTGTCACGGGAAAGCCCGGGCTAAATTTTAAGCTTGACTACGGAAACTTCTAAGATTTTGTATCTAGTCATGTTAATAATAGCATCAACTTCTCACCAGTAAGTAACAGAGCTTCACGATCCTTGCTCCTCAGTAGTGGTGGCATGTAGACTAGGGTCTGAAGAAAACCTTGTCTTGTTTGACGGGAATCAGAGGCGGGAGCCAGGTGCTCGGCATGGCCCAGGTAAGTCGGCTAGAAAGAGTGAACTCGCCAGTAAGTATTCGTTATTTCGAAGATTGAAAGTCCTTTTGACAGGCCCATCAAGGTAATTATTATCACATTAAGCTCGGCATATCTCGATATTAAGATCCAGTATCGCATCTAAATATCTCTACTTTTGCTTCATATACATGAATCCTACACTGACTCCATGGAGCATTGGAAATTAAGTCATCAATAAGCAATGAAAATTCGAGGCTTGTCACAAAAGCCCATTAAATATGACGTTCCGTCGAATCGAATCATGACCAATCCAGATAAGTGACGTAGCATTTTGTCACTTCAGCATCATGGTAGAAAATATTACAATCTCAATATTTCACCCCGGGAATTTGGAACACAAGGTACAGTCGATCTTCCGATTTTGGATGGCCGGTGAGAGAGTCCGAGTGACAGGAATAGTAGCTGTGCTAGGGGCGCCGACGGTGGAGACATACTGACTATCTGACTCTCTGACTTGGAGAAAATATGTGGCCTTAATCAAGTAATGGATCTTCAATTTGTTTCTATTCCAATTTCAGCCTGGATATTGTCACTTATATCCTCATTAGTGAATAACTGAAAGCTTCCTGTACGTCGAACCAAGCCATGGTCGGTGCATTTTCTGCTGACATCAAGGTCATGGCGTCCGGGAACTGACATCAACGGCAGGATGCTAATTTTTGATGGATACAAGGGGCATTATTTGGTGTCATTCGGAAATTTTATCCTCATGAAGCTTGAATAATACTTTAATCATAGCCCCAGTCACTCGCTCATCGAGCTATGATTCCAGCAGAAAATAACCAAAACTTGGTTTTTCTGACAATGCAGGCCACTCACCGGTTGCCTGTGGGATGCAGCTGCAGCTTATGCTGTATAAAAGATGGACAGATGTAGGAGGGAAAAAAATATACCGGTGATGTAATTGGGTACTACGAGTCAGACAAGTACCAAAAAAGGACTGGACAGTACGGGAATCGAACCCGTGGCCTTTCGCAGGTTCGCAAAGAATGCGAAGCAAACGTTATACCCCTAAACCAACCGCCCTAGTTGTTGGTAATATTGGCTTATTAGTACTAAAGGAGGAATTACTGAGGAAGAGTAACTCCACAGATGTAACCCTGACGTAATTTGAGAGGAACAGCGCTACGGAAGAATCGCCATTCTTGTGTTACAATACGGTTGCCAGAAATTGACGACATCGCGGCAACCTTTTTACACCCTTATTTCCTAGTTTGATGTTGTACGAATTACAATGAAAAATGTCAGAAGATTCAAATATTTCAAAGTATGAAGTTTACATTATGTATTTGGATGATCAAGATGTCAAAATAGCATTATACCTGCAAATCTCATTGAACTACCAAGACTGAACGACGTGAACATTCATATCTTGCTACACAGCGGATCAGAACTAGATCGATCTCATATATAATATGATCTGTAAAATTCTACCATGTCGTTTCATGCCCTAGGTTTGTACCTTGACGATCATGCGAGTCATCTGTGTTTACATTGCACAATCTCTGACTTTTGGAGATTTTGCACATAGTAGATTTCAGACTTATAAATTTAAGTTTTCAGCATCTGGACTCAAGTCTCTTGACACCATGAAATTGGTCGTGATGGAGTTCCGTTCCAAGATGGTTCTGACAGAACTGAATCTGCTATGCTGGTCCCTGACAGAATCGACCTTCAGTCGATCGCACAGACTAGCAACTAGCGCGGGCCAAGGCTTAACGAATCTGGGGTCATGACAATTACGAGGAATACGAGCTTACACACCACTTAGAGATAATATGGTACAGTAAATGCTACATATAACTTCCGATTTCCAAGAATTTTAACCTGAAGCTCACATATATCAACGACAATTTCTCATCAGTAATGTTGCCAATATTACACGGGCAATTTGTTGAATGGTAACTACCCCTCACAAAGTACTGTGCTGCAATGTATGACCAATCACGGCACCCAAGGAGTCTCCAATCAACCACACGTATAGTAGACGGGCTGTTGTATCTATTGAGTTATGCTATGTCGGCTACACTAACTTTGTGCATGAAGCGGGGTGTGGCCACTCCAACACAATCGGAATGCTGGTTATATTAAACTCGTAAGACACAGCATCGGGAAAGCCAACTAGACGGTTCAGAAAGCTTGGTATTTTAAGAATACTGATCAGGTATCATCACCCAAAGTGAAAGATCAGAGAGTCATGGAATCGGGAAATAAGTGCAGTAGACGGTAAATCTCAACAAAATTTCCCATAACCTTCTATAATCCACGTGAAGAAACCAATTCTATTGGATACTAATATTTGGAAATTGGAAGGCAGTGAAACATGACATGGTGTTAAATGAACTGATCATTGATTCACCTGATCAGGACAATGTTCGGATTTGTCAATAGTCATATACCGATCACCATTGCTTTCAGAGGATACGTGAAGATCCTAAGGTAAGGGGGCTCAAGTTGCGAGTAATAAACGGGTATGCTGAATATGATAATGGGATAGTCCGTACCTATGAACCGTACATGTCAACAAGTGCTGACTAAGGCTGCTGAAATTTGCATATTGCCCCGCATCAACATACCACATGCAGTAGCTGTATGCTTGTACAACACCACTGCGAATTCGTGCCATAGACGTACAAGTTAGAAATCTTTTAGAAAACTGAAAGAATCTGGAAGTTTCTATGTAAGCTGACTATATTCTACTAAGACCATGAAAGATGTATGTTGCATGCTATCAACTTGAATGTTCATCTGTCCCGCGTACTACTCCGCGGTTCATTGGCACGTCCCTGTTTTCTGAAAAAACAGGAATAATCGCATCTCAACATGCGAGTTCAATCACTGGGATCTAAAACACTAAGAGGGGGCTGTTACACAAGCACTCATAACTTTGACATGTATATTTCTGGATGTTATTTATTGGTTTACTCTTGCCGGGTTGGATTTTAATTTGTTACGTAGTATCCTTCTACATTGAAGTTACCATATACAACGAAAAAACCACCCTGGAAGTTACCATATGCAGCGAAACAACCACCCTGGAAGGGACAGGACTCAGCAAGTTTGCCCGACAGAATTGATAAGCCAGTCCTGCGTCAATTTGAATCCAATTATATTTTTACCTGGTACAACGAACGATCCCTTGCGATATGTCTCGCTCCCTGGTTTAAACCGTTCGCCAAAAAACAACACTATTACATTAACACAAGACTATCCATTAGCTGCACCAACCCACTTCTACGAAGCCAAAAAATCGTACCTTCACGTCTTTGTTCTTGAGTGGGGCCCAGAAATTTTCGCTCTTTCCGTACAGCCATTTCGACTTGAACCATCATCTACCACTGCAACAAATTTCATACTTTCTGTACCTACCTGAAATCAATAAGGCAGTCAAATTTGGAACCCACATCGGCTGTATCTTGCGCAACCACCTGACATCATCACATTTACCTTGCTCACTGAAGTGAATATCCCATCACCAATCAATTGAGGCTGTCGAGTTTACAGCATCCTTTTCGTTTTCCTCATGGTTGCACATCGGCAAACTTGCTTCTCATAAGCACAGATAGCTGCCGACAAACAATCGACAGAAACCCTACATTTCTGGATCTTGAACTTTTCGCTGTGGCGGCGCCGAAACGAGGTTTTCGTGCGATCTCTTTTGAGCCTGATTCGCCAACTCCACCCGCAGATATCGCTGCCTTATCTCCATCAAACTTCAATCTTGCCGCTTGATTCATCTATTGCGAAAAATTGACGATTATTGAGCAAAAGCCGGAGCGGACATTTCCCCTAGTTCAATCGACGCTACATGTCCTGGCTTGGAACTCGACAGTCAGCGAGCTACTTGCTCACAATATTGAGGACTGCGACTAAAAACTTGTAACGAATCAAGTAATAAATTCTCTACCATAGATCTCACCAGGTCAAGGTAAGAAACCATCTTGTCGACTTCAGTCATGCCGGTTGGTATCTGCACCACTGTGACCCCTTTTTCATGAGAAGAGTCCCTCACGCTGCCAAGTATTGGCTGTTGTCTCAGCTGATGATGATGCCCATCTCTGAGACATGTATTGATCAGAACAACTAGATCAGTTCTGGGCTGCACAAAACGGACACCATGAATCTATGTACGATCCACTGAAGCGTGGGCGTTACAGAAGATGAAGCATGGTGTGATGCATCCAAGTAGACTCCATCGCCGACTATCATGGGCAGGTTTTGCAGTAACTGTATTATCAATGGTGCCATTAGCCATACTTCGTCAGCAGTAGAGCCACCGGATGCCGCGCCATTATGGTCAATCATGAGAGTGTACAAATTGTTGCATGCGCAGAGTTTTGAAAAAAAAATCTGCTTGCTATGATGTTTTTGGCTGTCTTATAAACAATTCCCCTGATGATGTGCACGAGGGTAGAGATCACCTTGTGTGCTTTTGCTGTCCGAGTGACGGCAAACGCATATAGCGATTTCAATTAAACCCATCCGCACATTGGGCTTCATTCTCTATCATCTTGATTACAACGAGCACATTTCCGAATCACACCGCATCACCACTTCCACAAACCAGGAAGGTTTCTAGTAGAATCCTTTCAATGTTTCCCAACTTTCTTAGCATTACACTTTTTCCACTTCGTCTTACTACATTACCCGAATGTCAGCACTAGTGCCACATTATGCAAAGGCAAGCCTTCATGCACCTTATAGGCCATGATGCGCACGCTGGGATCCACATTTCCGAACTATTCTGCGGAATGGAAGATATCTTCCATTCCGCTGCTGGAGATTGATCATATCTGAACATTGGGTTGTATCCTGTTGATATTCCACGCAGCCTGGCGTTTTTTTGCCGATGCATCTCAAATAGGCTCGTTTGTGCGAAGTCTGACGTGACGTCAAAGTTGTCAAGTTCCAGTGATCTTACACTGCAAACAAAACTATCGGACTGGACTGTATGGCCATGAAGAGTCCTCGAAGAGTTTTTGATGAGGCCCAAAGAGAAATGAAAAAAAAAAAAACATGGAGAGGCATAGGATTGAGAAAAAAAAACTAATGTTTGTAGGTGTCTTCAGGTCTTATATACTTCGATTTCGTGGCCATCACATTTTCCACGATTTTACCACTATTTATTAACAACCAACAGTAAGTTGACCGTCTTACGTCCCATGTATCACTGAGAGCCCACTCATCTTACTTTGGAGGACTGCGGGATGCTCCTTACCTCCTACAATTCCGGGGTGGAGCATATATCCCTGCCATCCGGTGAGAAAATACACTACGAAAGACACGGGCCCAATCTTCAGCTTACTCCTGACCACTGGCCTTTCTGTACTCAAAAGTTCATTCTGTGTTTCTGAAATCCGACTTATCGGTCGTCAACTTTGTGTACAGGACACCAAACTAGCAAGGCCAAGGATAACAAAACTGACGACTTTTCAGCGCCATCGGTCCCTGGCGACAGGGCCCAGGGATCTAAACTCGACCAGATTTGATAAACCTGGCACACCGGTCCGGCCGGCTACCTACTTTGAACGCCTACGAATCTTCATCGGTTCCAAGCCCCCCTTCGAAATCCGTCCTGTATCTGGAACATCTAGGTTTTGTCTTGGTGGTTGTGCAGTTCCATCAGCCTACCACACACTAACAACCAGCCTTTGTGGGGTCCCATTATGCTGGGATTGACTGCTCGTGGCACACAATATCAAGGAAACTGTCACCACAGAACCGCGACTGGGTCCTTCGGGCCCGAGGACAGCTTCGTAGACTTTGATATAGGCTTATTCCCTTGGTTGTTTATATCAAAATGGACAGCTATACGGACACAAGCGGCACAATGGTAAGCAAAATTTTCCTCAGCCATGCCTTATTCTATTACCATGTGATGTCTCTTATGCATCGTTGTTCCTCTTGGTTTCTGCTTGCAATATATCTACACGGTACCCGTCTTGTTTTTTGCTCCATTTCTCTTCCGCATATGGCTGCATAATCTTCTTCGCATATGTATACCTAAACCATTTCTTGATTGCATATGAACCACATTGCCTCCCCGCTGTACGTTACCAGTCAACTTTTTTCTTAATTCGTTCTGATTAGAGCGAATATACTCCTTGACTGTTTCTTTACGACTCGTGGTAGTTCATGCTGTCATGATATCTTGATCAGCTATCAAGTCAACAGTTATCTTAGTGACGTAGTAGTATCACTACGTAATCATCAAACAACATTCCACTACTATGGAACTTTGCTCCTTAGTTTGCGCATTGCTTCCATCCCGCTCATGTTCACATAATATGTGACTTCTTAGTTAAACACACCAACACATCCAATGTCATGCCGGTTTCAACCCCCTTTTTTTTCTCTTGAACTTGAGTTTTCGTCCATAATGACTCAGTAATGATCATCTAACATTAAAATTCATATAAACCTCTAGCCATTTGAACCAGGACGTAAGCGAACCCGAAGCCAAATAGACGAGTTTGACTCCGCCAATCTTTTGGCCACGTCCAACTTCGGTGACTTCTCCGGTTTTGGTCTTTCTACTACTTTCACACAACCCACACTTCTTATTCAACCACAATATTCCTTCGGGATCGATAGTTCGGGTTATGGAAATATTGTGCAGAACATTATTTCATCACCTCTACCACCAGAACGTGCCGTCAAACGCGCCCGCAATCAATCATCCAATTCTCAATCATTGGATATGAATTGCCTTCCATTCTTTACTCATGAGGCCTTTGCCTCTGAAGAGGCTCATGATAGAATTACGAATTCCAATTTCTCAGGAAATGACATGTTTGATGGTGCGGCTGATCGTCCGGGTATGTGGGTACAGATGCTCCAGCAAACAGCCTCATGTTCTCCATGCGGCAGAGTTCAATCACCAAACTGTTATGGCAAGTATTACAACAAACTACATGTCACGAACATTGGCTAACGAACTTGATTAGCTGGCTATCAACCGGCCCCAATAAGTGAGGACGTGGCTGGATCAGTTGTGGGTTATGTGTCTGAAAAGCCACCCACAGTGCCTAGTTTCAATCCAGCGGACAATGCATTTACCGAAAACGAGACTCTACTTCCTATGCTGCCTATTCAGCTGGATGACAACCCATCAATTGTACAAACTCACACCAATGACTTTCTTGGAGTGCCAGAAACGATCATGCCGCAAACAACATCCTCTGTGGTGCCGGTTATGACAATGTCTACCACAATTGCAGAGAACATGATGCACAATCCGTCCCCCTATGTCGATACCGTGCCCATTTTTTCAAACCCCTCGCCAAATCCATTCACAGACTTTGCTTCTACCGATCTTCAGTCTTTTATCTCTCAGGCACCAGATATGCTCTTGGGGTTCCCTGAGCCTCCAGACATGTATTCGCCGCATCTTTCGACTCAGGTATCAAGACATATAGATATGCCATTTAATAATCAGCTACCAGTAAGATATTGTCCTCAACGTCAGTTTGAACAGGACAATTTTCTAGTGGCACTAGAAGTTAGTCAACGCGAATTCGGCTCGGGCACAACTTCAAACAAATCCGCAGTTACAAAACGTGGTCCCTTCAAGAACACTGCCGTCCGCCAAGAAACTGCCAAAACCCGTATTCTTGGGTCTTGTGTTCGTTGCCGCATGCAAAGAATCAGAGTAGGTCCCACAATGATATAGAATATCATAGATCTATATTGCTAACTTTTTCAGTGCAAATTTGATCCCAACAATCCGGCCGCAGCATGCCTGACCTGCGAAAAAGCTCAACCTAATACCAAGGTGTGGCGCCTTCCATGTCTACGTTATAAGATTCCGGATGTTCAACTTTTCAAGCCAAGTAACGGTGTGAAAGGACTTGAGTGGACTAAGCGTTGGTCAAACAAGGTCGATAACATCGCCACCTGGCAGTCAACCGATATTCGCACTATCCGCGTTTCGGAAGGTTACACATCAGGATATGTTGAGCTTAAAGTACGTGAGTTTCGTCCATTGGAAGGTGACAAGTTGACTCGTACATGGGTTGCGGATGGTCAGAAGAAACAGGTCCTTATTCCGGCTTATGCTATCTGTGACATCTCCGCTGCCCAAAGAGAGTACCGCAACTATATCAAAAATGGCATCCGAGAGTGTATTGATTCAATTTTACAACATGAAAGAGCAGATGATCCGGATGTCATGCTCATGGATGCCTACAGTCTGGCGTACAGATTACGGCAGGATACAAATATTTCGATGGATGAGCGTATGATTCTCGATAAAACATTGCAACTTTGGATGTCTATCAGGCTTACGACCAAGTCTACCATCATTATTGGTGATGAGACTCTTGGGATGACACAGGACATTATGGATCACACCAGCCCTCTCCACGGCAAGATCCCATTACCTCCGGTCATGGGTGCTCAGATTGATTTGATCCTCATTGAAGATTTCCAGAAGAAGTTACGCCGTGAGCTTCTAGACAAACTCCAGAAAATGACTCAGGCAAATAATAAGAAGACGTGGCTAACTTTGTATCTTGTTACTTTCATTCTTCTCCATAACATCGCTATGATAACAGCACATGATGCTGGATATGCCAGAAAGCACGGTCTTAACAGACGATTCGCCCGAGAAGAGAAAGTCCGCGAATACCATCTTGGGGCCAACATCCTGCTGGCCTATTTCCATTACTGCAACAAGGGTCTCCTTCCGTTCAGTAATAATTGCAGCGATCAGAAGCTCAGATCTTTGGCGGAATTAGATGATGAACGTCTCGATTTTGTGCACAGAACTCGTCAATATGTTGCTGAAAAGCGTAAGTTCAATGATGAACTTTGTATTTCCGTGATGCACCACACTAAATTCTTATAGAAACCGGCTGGGATAAGATTCGGAATACTCGGGACTATGAGAATGATTTTTACTTCATCAGTCAGATGTTCCAGAAGGGCTGGACTCCTATTAACTCTCCCTAACCCTTTGATGGAAATCGGGGTATCATTTTTCTTGATAACGTCTCTAAAATCGACCCAGGGTTGCCTTCTTCGGTCTGGATAACCAGAGGCAGAGAGACTAAGTGCTTGGTGGCGGTAAGATACTTGGTATTCTCGTGGCTCTTCCAGAAATGGTTAGTTCGATTCGGTATCCTTTTATGATTGCATATTTGGCATGATTATATATCCATATGACGTTCTATTTTCCATGGCATGACTAGAATATTGAGTCTTCTCAGATTACAATATCATGATTACGATGATTTATGAATACCATATTACCATGATCTCCATTATTATGTTTGAGAGAGATGATTCGATCTGAGCGGTGACAACACTACAGAGGTCATATTCAGTGGAAATGGTGAAGTTAGCTGAGGATAACACTAAGATTTCTTTAGAACGGAAGGAATGACTTATACCGATGAGACAATGGAAGGATTCCGACAAGGGGTGCAAAGGGAAGAGTTGCGGGGGCCGGGGCAGGGTTAGGGTGGACCGGTGTCTTGGGATCTGAAGGGACTGTGCTGTAGTATTGGTATTTATGTATAAATATAAATAAGGCTTCCGGGCGGTTGGTAGCGGCGGAGGATTAGAAAAAATGAATATTACCGGAGATTTTTTTTCCTGTTCTTTTTTTTGCGGAAAATAGAGTTTCGTGGTGTGATTTTAGCGATGCGGACATGTCAGTGGAAGGTTTTGCTGGGGTGCGGGATGCGATATGGAGTGAGATTGGTGAAAATGGAGAGGCCTTGCGTGGACCGGTAACGGCCCGGATGTCTTGGGTTAATTTTTGAAAGACGGGGGTTCCGAAGGTTATTAAATTCACGGGATGATAGTTTGAACATTGAGAAAACAAACGTAGGAGCCTATCACAGGAAGTCATGAGCATTTCAATATGCAGGTACTGGTGTTTGGGATGTAGAGATACAGAGTATTTGTGTGGGCTGGGGTTGAAGAGATAGGTAGGTTTAGGCAAGATTGATTGAGAGGGATTGGTGTGATTGTGGACTATGGGCTTACATGCATGGTTAGATTCACTAATGTATTGGCAAAGCCTTGAAACATTGACCGGTCAAGACCATGATAGTACACGGAAATGTTAATGTTATTTTCGTTGTGGTTAGATTACTAAACGCAACCACCAGATAAACTCTTAGATAAACTCTGTTTAGGCTCTTGACCTGTCGGACACCGAGTAGTGAATGAAGCTGGGTTAAGTAGTCGGCACATAAACCTTCGCATTCGCAGGTGGTTATGTGACCTCATCAATTCCTAAATTACATTGATATAAGTTTACTAAACAGCGCCATGAGCTACAAATGCCCATTTAGGAAAAGAGACGAATCTTTGATCACGTTACGTGACAATACAGGATTGGCCCCCAAGCCAGTGGCTGCAATCTGCCCCGCCATTATGTGGCGTCGTGAAAGGGCGGAACCCAATGCTACAAAAAGCAAGTGACCACCGGCACTTTCGGGTCCGATTTTGAAAAGAGAGGTCCCTTGCAATGGGGAATCATGTTGATGTAAGGATTTACAGTTGACCTGATGCTATTTTTCGGGAGAGGGGATCAGTGAGCAATTTGATTTTAGGTAACCCACATGTTTCCACTCTGGCGGGATATCTTCAAAGGTTCCATATTTTCATTTGACGTCTATGCAGAGGTGTAGATGCTCCGTCACAGTCGGAGGCCGCTCATTTAGCGTTTTGTTATGTATGTAGTCGATATTACACAATGTCAAAATGGCATCTGGCTGGCTCAATGATTGGATATTAGACACTTGACACAAGATTACAAAGATTGGAGTACGTATACAACAGATACGTTTCTTTCCTTCTGACAGATACCTCCGTCATCATCGCCAACTATGCAGCAAAAGTTCCCATAGATCCGGTAACCTAGAGATCCATAACTTGCCTACAATTACATCTATCTATCTGAAGTTTCCACAATCATCATGAATCTTCTGGAAGATTACACAATGTAGGCACATCAAAAGGCAGAAAATACACCTTGAATATGCAAGTAATATTTTCACATATAATGGCATCTGCCAGGGTCTCTCAGTAGTGGTCAAGCGGGGCCTGGGAAGGTCAGATGGATATAGACGATGGAGGGGGAAAATTGCCGGGACTCTAACAAGGAGGGAGAATGGTTAAGGATCTGGATCTGATAGTAATGGGGTGGATATTTGTCATATGCAAGAAAGACGCTCCGCCGCTCTTCACCGGCCCCGGGAGGCCCATAGGCCGGATCAGGATGGGAGGGATGAGAAAGTTAATTCGGTATTTCATTGGCTGCGGGCAGATTGTCGAAGTGAGATCAAAGTTCGTGCACGCCGAAAGTAAAGTTTGATATGAGCCGGAGATCTCGGTTGGATGGGATGGAAATATCAGAGTGGTGTCGAGCGACGTCATATGGTGGTGGGGGGTAGTTATATTGAGATCTGAAAATGTCATTGATTGGGGCTGATATCTTCAGCCTTAGCCCCTGCAGCCTTGTACTGATTTGTTATAGTATTGGGGCTTTTATTGATGCTGCCAGTGTTGAATGAACTTTCTTGATGCAAATCGAAGTTCTATAAACAGGGGATAGTGATCGTAGCCTCATTTCAACCGGCCATGATATCATCAAAATATAGTTCAACCACCCGATAAAAAGAGATCTTACTAAGAAGAACCGAAAAGGTCCTTTAAACGGAAACGTCGAAGTACCTATTCGATATTTCCATCAATTAGTGGGTATCGGAGACTTTGTATATCTGATGATAATGAGCTGCCGAGCCAAAAATAAACACAGGCCCTGACTAAGTAACCGCTACCCCTGCTGTCCCGGTATTTTGGGCCTGCTTGTGGATAACAATCTCAGAAACAAAGCAGCACAAAGCGCATTGGATCTATGTACATAGTAGCCGCCGGTAGACTTTAACGTCACCTGGCGATCAAAAATACACAAAAAAGACTTCCCCGATGTTTGTGAGATGATGGTTTTCATTTCTTTTAATAGATCAGGACCTTATTTTGCGAATTCCGGGTTACATCGGTAGTCATAACGGCAATTCCCACCTCACACAGACGGCCAGCTTTTGACGTTGTTTGTGCATTTGAGTTTGAGTTTTGGTTCGTTTCTACGTCTGTTTTGTATGTGGAAGAGATCACACTGGCTTTATATCCTAGTATACAATGACCGTGGGATTTCCAGAAATATCTCGATATTTTTGTAGCAAAACCATGTTTTCTTTTTTGTTTTCCCTGAAAATAAACACACGATCTCTCAGCCGTGTTGCCAATTATGTAGCCTCTCTTAGACAACATCCTTTCACCACAACCCGCTGATCGACTCGTTTCTTGTCGATTATGATGCATCGTGATCCCGCCTGCCTGTCGGGTGCTGACAGCTTGGCGAATAGCCTTGACGCCTCACATTGATATTTTGCTTTGTAGCTGACTTTTTTTTTTTTTTTTTTGTTGAATTTGAAAGGAATCTGACAGGCCAGGGGCAGACCGGTAAAGATTGGGACATTCAGGATTTGGCATGCTGTCCGTGGTGTGCGAGTAGTAACCCGACATGATAATAATGGCACACTTTACTACAAGATTGGACAACACAATTGACCGTATTGCGGAGGGACCCGATGGAGTTGATTAAAGACGAGGTTTGACTGAAGGGCAGAGAGTGTATGTGGACCATGTATTTAGACTTGGTTCCTACTAGAATACCATATCTTTCCGATGATTGGACCAGGACAAGCGCAGCAAGAGATTGTTACATCCGTGATGGATGGGCGATAGACACAGGAGACAAGAATGTGTCGGGACTTTTGAATTGGCCCGATTCCCGGATCCGAATCAAGCAAAACTTGACGTCAGGTATACAAAATACTGATTTCGTATCTAAATACAAAGGACCATCGGACAATTCAGGGCAAGTCCTGTGTATACAGAACAGCACAACCCAGTCAAAAGTTCATACTGAAAAGCATGTACGGGATATCACGAGCCTTGATCAAGGTCCGCAAGAAACACCGTCTACCGGAAAACCTGAGGTAAAACTGGACCCGTATGGACAGATCAGCACAGTAGACCACGCATGGGTACCTTCGGAAACTTTCAGTGGGAGATGTTGATACAGGGTAAAGCACAAGGTTCTAGCAATGGCAATGGCAATGGCTTCATTACTTTATTTTTGAGCCAGTCATCATCGAAGCAGCCTAGCGAAGGATTTACAGTTGACGCTCCAATGCATTGTCATGACACCACTGTATCCACTCCGTTGCATTGAAAATTATTGACGATTCGCATTTTCTGTTCAAAATTCACGGGAGATGTATAATTTGGTGAGAATACTGCATATATACATATGCTGCAGTTTACTCCCGGCGGTATAGAGAAGAAAAGTGCCCCGTGACTGCCTCACCGGGACGCTTGTTCAATGATCATCTTAATCGGGAAATAAATGCACGAGATAAGACTGTTTACAGAGAGCTGCAATGCACCGGCAGGCCTCGCCTCGATGTGGAATCCTAGAAAACTGTCAAAAGCTCAAGGAGATGCGGAGCTTCAATGCTATATGTATATATATAAGTATATAAGGGGTTATTTTTGTTTTATTTGGTTTGGTTTGACAGGCAGCACAACATTTCGAGGATCGTCTGTCCTATTAGGAGAGGGGGAGGGGGGGAAGATGCTCGTAGCGCGGGCGACGGACATTGTGGGTCGGAGTTTAAAAATGCCTCTGGGGATCGGCGATGGTTGTGGTAATGTCGGTGATTCTGGGGCGGGACCCATGGTGTATTTAGTTGATGGCGATCGAATAAGATTTTGATGAGGTCGAGGACTTTTTGTTGCGGGATCGTGGGGGCAAATGGACAAGAATAGATATTTGGTGCTGAGGATACGATGTTTCTCACTGTGTAGTTTCGACACGATGTGTCAGAATGGATAGATTGGCCAATGTTAATGCTGAGATTGATGTTGAGGCTACGGGTGATTAGTCATGAACAGAAATATAACGAAGATTTATGTGGTCATTTTCAGTTAGCATGACGCCACTAAATTTTAGAATGCCGGTTTACGCTAGAGTTGAAGACTTGGCACACCATCGTCATTTGCAACTCCAATGATAGTCCAGATTGAGGACAAGATTGTAATCCCAAAAATCAATACCCACGAGCATTCACAAATAAAGCATGACGCGCAAAGAAAATCACGGCGGTAAGATAAATAAGGCAGTGTAATGAATAAATCTTACACAATGAGATGATTTGTGACTAAATTAAAGCCAAAAAGAAAAAAAATCATCTTTTCCATTGAACATTACTTTTCCAACCGTTATCAGATGATGACGCTATACTCAGAGCACACCGGGACGGCGAGCCGAGTTGGACAATCGATGTTCGGGACTAGGAATGTCGTCATGAATTGGATTGAAAAGACGCAGATTCTGATTGTATAAGCCTCTATGGGTAGTAGCGAACCAAGAATCAATCACCTGCAAAGTCCTGCATGCATACAGTAAAAACTATATGCTGTATACTCAATATGATTCATATGCGATCTTGACCCAGCATTGCCTCAACTTCATTTTTTGTATATTGATTATCTGAGGAAAAGCACCGGGATTCATGACCTTGGGGAGTTCTGTGGGCTTCTTACCAACCCAACAGGAAACAAAATCCAAATGATTCAATCACATTTTCGAAAAATATCACTCCAGCCCAGTGAATGAAACGTCCTGTCAGGTGCCCAGCAAAGCCAAATCCCAGCACCGCAGTCCTAGTTCTCGCCACAACCTCACGGCCCCCGGCAGCGCGCACAAATAGCCAGCAGCTCAGAATAACACGCTGTGTCATGATGGACTTATGATAAACTTCCCCATGAATTGATGTTATTGTGACAAAGATAACTGGACAAGCCAGGCACCGAGGGACCTCTGACTCAGTGGTTTCCATGAATTGGCTGCTGGAGGAAAGGTCGGGGCAGGTTGTTACAAAGTCCGCTCGAGGACTGTCGGAGCGCCAGTTTTGGGGGCCAGCAAGGCTTATGAAAGGGCATTTCAATATTCAGGTTTTCAATAGAATTTTGAAGGTTTTAGTTACTAAATTTCAACAGTAAAGTAGATGGCGAGGATAGCTGTTAATGTTAGCCTGGTCAGTTCACAGGGTTAGGGTTCAATTGTTGTCGTGGCCTTTGTTGCTTAGTCAGAACCATGCAACTGACTTGATACCCTAGACTGGATTCAACATGCCCCCAAAGAACTAAAAAAAAAGCCAAAAAGCAACCAAAGCATTACAAATGATCAGGAATTTACTGGTACGTTCATATAGTCAACAATAAATCATGTGAGATGTGTGCTTATGTTCAATTTGTCAGTTTGCACTTGAAATTATTCTCTACGGACACCCCCAGGGTCCAGGAAAACCTACTTCGCGGCTTTCTCTCCTGAACAATACAACGTCCCAGCTTTGAAAACTAAGTTCTCGTCCTTTTGCTTGGCCAGAAGCCCGAGTCCACCTGCTTTTTTATCTTCAGTGTCTTGGAGTAGAGACACAGACACAGGAATGCCCACCTCTACAATGGCCATGCTACTCACTCACTCTAGTTCCTGAACGCCCCACCAACATAGGCTGGTCTCACTTTGAAGTGTCCAACTGCATTTTAACTCTTTCTCCCCGAATTTGGAAAAGAGATGGAGTCACTAAAAACCTGATATTGCAGCCAAAGTATCGACCTCTCAAAAGAGGCAGCGGCATGTCTTCTTCCCAACTTGCTTTTCCCGGAGCCTTGTCTGCTGCTCAGGATGCGGGTCCCTGTTTATAGGCTTATAATAGCTTGTTTACTGGGGTCTGTAGGCCAGGAATGATTCAAACCTCGAGCACCTTTGTTGCTTACATATTCTCGCCGCCATATCTCGGGCCAGTCAACCAAGGACCAGAAAGCTCTTTTTATCAAGCCATATAATCGTCATAATTCTTACCCTAGCCTTGCTAGCCCGTGTACCCGAGTATCTGGCTGACACCAAGGGTGACTCTATCGAACAGAAACCCAGTGTCTATGTTGCGTCTTACACAAACCTCAACCACCACCCCCTCCCCCGATGCCTGGCCAAGTATCACGCCTCGTCATATCACGAGATTTGACAGTCTCTATCCCAGGCAACTTTCTACTTTGACACACCCCTCTTTAACTTTTTTTCCCCCATTGTCTTGACAGCCTTTTGCCTACTTTGATGCCCATCATCATGAGGCTATAGGCGTGTGTTTAAGCCCCTCCTAAAAAAAAGATGCCATTGACGGCTTGTCGTCCGGCGTTATGGGTGGTATTACTGGGTGTCCTCTTGGGATATTTGGCAGGTTCTCCTGGGGTTGGAAGATAGTTACGGAGCCGGGGACATGCCTGTGGCGTGATGAGATAACGGGTGTGTGTGCTCCATACTACGGAGGGGCAAATGATATAAGACGGGGTCCTCCTCCGCGTCTCAATGCCGTTTCTTTCCTGCTCCTCATTCTCATCATCATCACTTACAGTTTCTACCTTGTGAATCTACAACTCTCTCCTCTACATCGGCTTTACAGTCTATAATCTTCACTACTTTCATCCTTGATATCATCACCTTTTCTTTCCCCGTTGTCGAAATTCATCATGTCTGCTATGAGCCCCATCGCCCACGGTTTCATGCCGGTTCCTGGTTCCGGGAACCTTCACACTACAATCAAGTCGGCCAAGGACCAACTGCCTGCTGGCTTTCCGGCCAGCTTTCCCTCTGAGCTTGCCTGGCAAGGAGCCGACTTCACTTCGGACTCAAGCTATGTCTACCACCTGAGCGCCGCTGATATCTCTGAGCTTGAGACTGCCCTCGATTACTTTAAGAGTAAGTAAACTTTCTCTCTGTTTTCAAATTCTGCGATCTATGCTAAAACCACAACCAGCCCTGGAACTTGACGCCGAGGAAATTTCACCCGCTACGTTCCCGTTGCCCACTTTGGGTCCCAGACTCTCGGCGCTGGCTGACGATCTTTACTTCGGCAAGGGCTTTGGTCTTCTCCGGGGCCTCAACCCAAACGCCTACAAAGTCGAGGATCTCTCTTTGATCTGGCTCGGTATTCAGAGTCATGTTGCTCTGCTGCGAGCCCGCCAGGATAAGAAGGGTAATATGATGGTCCACATCATTGCTGATAACAGCTCCAAGATTGCTTCCGAACACCACAGACATTCTAAGTCTGCTATTGTGAGTTTACAACATCTACCAAAGACGTCTTCAAGTAACTTGCTAACACACTATAGACTTTCCACAACGAAGAATCGGGCGATATCGTCTCATGGCTTACCAGAAGCACCGCTAAATCTGGTGGCCGCTGCATAATTGCATCGGTGCACAAGGTCTATAATGTCCTTGCGGAGACTTGCCCGTCCATAATCCGCACTCTTACCAAGGGTGACTGGCCATTTTCTCTGTAAGTCCCAATCATCCAGTGTTTTCTTTCCCTTGGCGTCTGTACCTGCACCATATCTGCCCATACTACACCATCGCACTGTTACCCACCACCTACATACGTTCCCTCACTCCTACCTCAACCTTCTTCATCCCACTTTTTGGCATCCCAGCAGTCTGGTTTGCCAAACAGACCGTCGTACTGTAAACGTGTGGCAGGAGGATTGGCCAGTCAGAGAGCTACTCTCTTTCAGTGTCCAATTCAATCCTAATCATACCCCAATCCTTCGGTATGCCTGTCAGTCCTATAATCAGAAATCATCCAGTAGGGATAACTTATATAGGCTCGAGTGGCTTATTCCGTGAGAGGGCGCGACCAGCGTTGCATCCCAGGAGTCTGACAGTTGCTACTCTGCACTTGGCCTCTTCCTACCATTATTTCCTTTTTTGGTACATTGTACCAATGACATATCAGGAACGCCACATTACTGGCCAATCAAATTACAGAACTTTCTTGTTAACAAAATACTCTCTTCAGTCCCACCTTCCAATGCCGCCCTGTCTTCTACTATGACAACAACCGCCTCATCTCAAACTTTGGCCGCGCCGCCCTCCTCGGCAACGCCGCCCACCCTCGCCCCACTCATCTCCCCTCCCTAACTCCTGAGAAAATCGCCGCCCTCGACGCCATCGAAGCCATCTCCCGCGCCACGCAAATGGAAATCCAAACACAGCCTGGTGATATGCATTTCATCAACAACCTCAACGTCCTGCACCGCCGGGACGCCTTTGTCGACGGGGACGAGATTAACGCACGAAGACACTTGGTGCGGATGCGCCTACGGTGCGCGGTGCGCGGAGGGGGGATCCCGGGGGAGTTGGAGGGAGAGTGGGTTGGGGCCTTTGGGGAGAGGGGGGATCGGGTTTGGCATATTGAGCCTATGCCGGAAGGTTTTTTCCCTTTGCGGTCGCATCCGAATTAGGGGATGGGATTGTGGGTTGACTTTCTATGTGCTTGTTGGTTGGTCTTTTTTTGACTTCTGGCTGGTCTGGGGTCTTAGCATTGTTTGACGCATTGGGTGGGTTACTTTTAGCTGTTTCTTTTTGACATATTCTCTGCTCCTTTTTTGCTTCATGTTGTTCTGTTGTTTTTGTTAGTTGATTTTGTTATTGGTTTTAGTTTGACGACATAGATGATGGTGCTCTGGCTAGCACTACCAACTGCACATTTCATAGTTTGTTTGATTGGTTTTTGAATTCAGATTTTAGGTATTTGTTATTATATGTTGTTCCAGTATATGTCATGGTATGATAACTTCTGTAGATGGGTGGAACAGGCTGTTGTGACTCATACTACTATGGAAAGTGATTGTGGTAAGGTTATTCTTGCCCGTCTTCCGGCTCAGTGGAACTTTGCTGTGATTAATAAACAAGTTCTGATCAGTGGATTCACCAACTGATCGCCCCTCACACACTAGACTTGCAACTTCGATTAAACTTGTCTATATAACGAGACAACGAGACACTAATATAGAATTATTTGAACATGTGTGCACACTTTGCCAACTAGATTGCATATATGCTATGACGTCGTATAGATATACAAGTTCACAGGACACATTCGAGATCAGCGAATGATATCTCACAACTGATGTTGACTTTTCAAACATATATATCCATTGACAACAACATAGCGATGTGCTGTACGTACACAGTAGTAACAATTCCCTAACTTGTCTATGCGCTACTTCCTCTCCAGTCTACCACTCTGTCTCGCAACCCCCACCATATATCCCACCACTTAAACCCCACCACCCCTCATATTGTATTATCTGACTCTGAAAGCCTTTGTAACGCCCACGAAACAGCCAATATGTCTTATCACAAAAAGGAAAAAAAAAGTAAGTAGTAGATAAAGGGAAGTTTCGGTTGTGTAGAGAGTGTTGTCAGAAGATTGACTTGGTCGGGATGGCGAAGTTGGGAAAACAACTGGAGAATGGGGAAGTTGGCGGTGCTGGGGAATGGACTATTTTGTGAGTGATGTGTGGGGACTTTACAAGAAGTTTAGTCTATGGGTTGTTGTACTAAAAAAAATTAAAAATCAGTCATAATGATCATCAGAGATGACAGTTTGCAGCAATATTCTTCAATCGTCGATAAACAGCATGGAGCTATTGTCAAATAGTCATTTCATTATTTTTCAGTTGGACAACACTGCCAAAAGTTCAATTTTAAGGCTTTAACCAAGATAAGAGCTTCAATCCGACTGATGTATGTCGTCGGTACCCTACATACCCCACCACCGATAGTCATGTTATAGTTATTCTACTATGTGTAGACGAATTCACTTCCAGCCAACAGACGATAATGATCAACGTTTTTAGGTCTCGAACTGACTTAGCTTAGATGTCAAAGAACTCATTCTACCAAGACAATTAGAAGAAACGATCCGAGAGTTCCTAGCCGAGATAGACCAGAAACCTCCTGGAACTTGCACTGCATTGAAACATCACGTTTGAGGTTGAACATTGGTTGGCATGGTGGGTATCATTGCCCACACTAGAGTTGCCCAGTTACTCTCCGATTCATCCCTCCAGTGCGGAAATGGATAGACATATCTCTCTTGACCGCCAGGACTTTCTCATCACTTGTCAAAGCATGTCTATTCTTTTTAGAGAAACACCTTGAAATTACTGATTTAAATATGAGATCAAATACTGGTGAATGCTGTTCACTGGTAACGAGAAGAACACCAATAAAAGCGAAGGGAAAATGTAACAAGAAGTCGTGTAATTCTGATATGACAATATTTTCCCAATTAGTTCACACCAAGTCGAACTGTGGTAACATTCCGAGTGGCCAAAATGAGAGATCAGGTTATACAAACCTTTGGTCTGGCATCAAATTATCTATGGAGTTGAAGCCAGGATAAGCAAGATCGTCAGATTTTGCTGACATGGCATAGAAAATACGGTCTGATTTGTAGTAACTACAGAACCAAAGACGTGCACGCTAATTCACATGTTACCACCCACCTTGACTGTAGACTGTGAGGTGTAATCGCCGACTTCGAACTTCCATTCTTGTCCGACAAAACGGGCGACTTGAGGCCGTGAGATGGTGGGCCTTCTGACCTACTTGTGACCACACGCTTCCTTACAAGCCAAATGGATGGTTGTCTCTAGCTAGCAAGTTATTGCCAACCCGTATCATCATGATGGTATGTCTTATTGATGCTTTAGGAAATGTTTGCTATTGGCGCATGATCTCTCCCAACGTGGATGGTTACTATTGTCTAGAGAATTAGCGTTATGGATGCCCGGATTTTCTGGCGGGTAGACTCGGGCTTTTGCACTTGGTTTGTCTCATGTTGATGGTTGGTCAAGACCAAGACCGAGCTCGACAGAGAACCCGAATGTAGAAAGCACCAGGTTCGGAAGGCCTGTTTTGAGAATTGGTCATTATTGCATCTGTAGAAAAATAATATAAAAGAGTGTGGATAATTGAATATCATGTAGCCGGATATGTAAGCATTAGGATCTTGAATTAACCTAAATAGTGTCACGCCACATCACAAATGCTCCCAACGCCACAATATAGCCGTATGCAGGGACTACCCGAGATACCCCTGTCAATATCAAGTTCGTCCAGGATAAGATCTGGCTTGTTGACTGTCATCAGTACAGGAATAACGCTTGCTTTCAAGGTTAATCAATGCGCAGATATAAGCCTAGACGATCTTCCGAACGAGCCAGCTTTCAAGTGCCCTAAAGGTTCCTTGTGGCTTGGACTGAGCGAGATATTGATGAAGCCGAGCAGGAGACCGCGATTTGCGTATTGAAACGCGAAAGACCCGGTAAAGATACAATTTTCCAGCAGACAGACATTTCTCGTGCTGGTTTTTGTTTTGGTTTTCATAGTTGATTTTTTGAGTCGTGTTGTCAACTTTTACCTTTGAACATCTGCCGCATACTACATATTTTCTGCTCCTGGAATCATTCCACAAAAGCCTGCGGCTAATTGTACCAGCGCCGGCCACCAGGGTTAATATCCGTTAACCATCCACACCTCCATCAGTCTAAACTCAATCCGATTGATATCCCACATGAATCCCGCACACGGCACAGGGCCGTATTCACCCGGAGTTCAACCAGAGACTCCAATTCGACCATTCCCCCGAAATACCTTTCTCATCAAGCCAGGAAAAATGAATCAACCGCCGGCCTTTTCAATATCGTCGTTTTTATTGTGGAAGAATAGACCGTTCCGGTCCGTGGTATATTCAGTCTTGGCTCTGGCGTTGGCGTTTGTCATTTTGAAGCAATCGTATATGGACGCCACAGGCCGGGATTACATCAGCAAACTTGTCCAAACACCATCAATAGACAAAATGCCGGCACTTCAGGCGCAGTTAGCATCGGCGGCAGCGGCCATGTCTACAAAAATAGCTACTACGGTTACTGCCACAGAGACGGCGGTTGCGACGTCTTGCCCTACTATTGGTACGACCAGTGTCCCGCAATACTTTCAAACATCACCGGAACTGTGGTCGGGACCCACGTCAACCGGAAGACCCGCATTTCTGGCTCAAACAATTGTGTTTGATCCCTCAGGCTCTTATGTACTCAACAATCCTCTGCAGACGGCGATCCCCATTTCCGGGACACCGGAGGATAAATCCAAGCCTGGGATCTTTGGACTTATGGGGAATCTGAGTCCCTATCAGCCGGCCGGTGGCTTTGGTGTCAAGGAATACCCGCTGCCGCCGGGCGCTAAGATCGTGCAACTGCAGATGCTTTCTCGTCATGGGTCGCGGTATCCTACGACGGGATCAAATGTTCACAGCTTTGGAGAACGGATAAAGAATGCTACTGGTACGCTCAAAACTTCGGGCGAGCTTGCCTTTTTGAATGATTGGTCGTATGGCTTGGGGGCAGAGATCCTGGTGCCGAAAGGTAGACAGGAGTTGTTCGAATCGGGGGTGCTGCATGCATACATGTACGGACAGTTGTATGATCCCAAAACCAAGATAATCGCCCGTACCACTACGCAGGATCGCATGTTGAAGTCGGCTGAGAATTTCATGGCTGGATTCTTTGGTCTAGAATGGTAAGTTAAACTCAGCATAGCGGCATCACTATCGTGTACTGACAAGTATGAAGGCATAAGAATGTCACGCTTGAGCTCATAATCGAAGAGAACAATTTTAACAATTCATTGGCGGGCTACATGAACTGTCCGAATGCTAGAGAGGAAACTGGCGACAAAGAGGCCATTGAGACCTGGACAAACATCTACCTCAAAAAAGCTACGGAGAGATTGTCCCGGTTGGTTGAGGGGTACAATTGGACTGTGGCGGACACTTATGCTGCGCAAACGTTGTGTCCGTACGAGACTATTGCTTATGGCTCTAGTCCGTTTTGCAGTCTGTTTATGTATGAAGAGTGGGAGGGCTTCTCTTACTCAACTGACTTGGACTTTTCCGTCACGTCAGGTTTTCAGAGTCCCACGGGTGTAAGTCGATTATTCCTGAATAATGTATGAGTCTGGGCTGTTCACTAACATGGAATCACAGCGTGCGGTTGGCATTGGCTACCAGCAAGAGGTCATGGCCCGCTTGCGTAACCATACCCTGGGCTATTCCGGCTCTCAGATCAACACCACCCTTGATTCATCTGAAGTCACTTTTCCGCTTAACCAATCACTGTACCTGGATTTCTCCCATGACAGCAACATTATCTCTATTCTGGCTGCCTTTGGCTTGCGGCAGTTTGCCGATCCGTTGTCGCCGACAAAGAATCCCGGCCCCCACAACTTCACGGTTACAAACCTGACTCCATTTGGTGCCCGGCTAGACATTGAAATTATCGAAGCTCCCAAGCCAATCAAGGCGGACCGCCAAGGGTACGAGGATGGCGGGATGACAAAGTACATCCATTTAATCTTGAATCAGCGGACCATCCCGCTGGGCGTCAGCTTGAAGGAGTGCGGCGAGCGGGTTGATGGGTGGTGTGAATTGGATACGTTTATGGAGGTGCAGGAGAGGATGCCGGGGATTGCGGATTATGTGGGGAGTTGCTGGGGGGATATTGGGAAGCAAAGGATGGGGGATGTAATTGATGGGAGGCCGGTGAGGACGGGGGAGGCGCCGGTGGGCCCGGCTGTTGTTGGTGGGGGGGATGATGACGATGATGGGGTAGATGGTGTGGAGGAAGAGGATGAGGTTGAGGAGAAGAGATGAAACGTGATGTTGCTCTAAGCTCAGCCACTATTTGTTTGACATACTAGATCGAATATTATTCATTGTTTATAATCATATTGCTATTGATCAATGTTCCACTTCTTTCTTGTAATGGTTGTTCTTTTCTATCCCTTGTCGTAGCTTTGCTCATGACACCAACACAATCACGACAAACAAAACAGGCCGATGACAATATGTGTGACTTTATAAAACATCCCCGAACTATAGAGAATATAAAGCTAATCATCTCGTGGAATTTTGCCTGAGTTTCTTTTTCTTGGCTCCCCAGTCGAATCCACTGGCTACAGCAACTTGACAATATTCACCACCTTTTATACGCCTGTTACCTTTAGCCCTCGTCACGATCTACCAAGGTCAAGATCTTCATCGGCATTGGTCCTCACCCGGCGCCCGATGTCAGTGGTTAAAAAATTATCCGCTGTTGATCCGATGAGTCCCTTTTTATCCTCTCTGATCTCTTCTCCATGGATATGGCCAGCGGCTGACCGAGATTATCCGGAGTAAAGACCCTGAAGCTGGGGTACGTTGACGGTGGGATATTATTTATATATGGGGGCGATTTAGAGAAGGCACCGCCTATATAAAGAAGGGGGAAATTATATAGTATACTATGTATGGCCCGTCATTGGCATGCGGAAAGTGGCGACTGGCTTGGGGGAGTGTTAGGTTTTCTCTCTCACAATCTCCGCACATACAATATACATCAACCATCAAGCTCTCTAATCTAACATTACTCTTCTTTTAACCACCATAGCACCAATGAAGGCAACTGGAGTGAAAAAGGCTGTCACCGTCAGTATCTTCACCGCTTAGCGGTTGTTAATGGCAGCCATAATTCAACTGTCGCAGAATTTGATTCGGCAATTTTTTATTTTTTGCCCCTATGGACAACAGCTACCCCAAGGGCAGGATGAGGCACATAAAATATTTGTGTCCGTTTCCTAGGTAATATCATGAGCCGTCCGGACAGTTTTAAGTCCGATTGTCGATATTTCTGGTGGTCGACTGGTGTGGGACGGCATGCGGCGTGCTTATGTCTAGGAAATGCTGATGGGGGGCTGTGAATACACACATACACATCTTATTCCTCATATTTTTAATCGTGGTGACTTATGTTCCTGTAGTATATGTTTAATGATTGTTTATGGAGTTGTTCAATGAACTTGGATTGAATATTCTTACGAGGCTATCGACAAGGCTGATTGGATCATGAGAGATCGAGGACTCGTAGATGACATTCTACTGCAAGTCGATGACATCAAATGACCAAGCACCCTACGTCTCAGATGCCCTGGATCGCTACACCCTTTCCTGCTATCACATGTCCTGTGGAAGTTTGAACCGTAGTCGCTGTTTTATCTTCTTCACATTATTCTCGTGAGATGGGGGCACGTAAATTATGCTAGCATAGCAGAGCAACCCGGCCGGTTTTCCGGCCTGCGACATGATCAACTGTCTCAACACCGACCACATTCTTATTCGCGATTGCCCGTTGAGAAAGGCCTTGAGAGGCTATCCCGCCGATCCCATGTCCTGCTCCTGGACCACACTAGCCTTCATTTTGAGTATTTTCTCGATATTCCGCTCAATCTGAGTTGGCACCCGGCACCCGGTGGTTTATGGGTGTCGGGACATGGATGCGGAGTATTCTTATGGTTATTGTAATCTTTGACATCATCAAACATTCAGGTGCCACAACACCAAAAGTGTCGGCGGCGAATGTGCTGTTTCATGTCGGCAATAGTCCGGAGGCCGTCGGTGACACATTCGTCGCCGGTGACCAGGTGGAATGGGAACACAATGTATGGTAGAGTGGGATCCTTGCGCGTTGACTGGTTGGTTGAGTCGGAGAGGACGCTTTCATTGTCAACAACGGATATTCCGGGGTATTTAGGGAGATAAGACACAGGTTGATCGGTGGGAGGACTACCGCCGAAGATGGCGGAGATACTAGGATTGAAAATTGGCCTCATGGAGTTCATTTTTAAGCCGTAGTACTGTTTGTTGTGACGAAACTCGTGAGTAAACACCATGTCAAAGTTCCCAAAGGGGTTATCTGCGATTCCATTGTGGAATGGAATCTGTAACTTATCATGATAAAAGACATCGTAGTCAGAGATATCATTAAACACCATACTACATCTGTCATCAAAAGCATGACAGGACCTGTATGTTGTCGTATTATCCAGCATGGCACTCTCGAAGAGCTCTGCTATAGGAGATGCTCCCTTATCGACAAAAAGGACGTTGGATTCAGGTTCTATGGCAGCATCTGTCATGGCAATCCAAAGATGCAGAGTCCAGTTGGTAGTGGTGTTGATGTGGACGGAACTGAAGCACGCCAGAATGTAATTACTCTCCAATTGGTTGTGAGATGAAAGCGGTGTTTCAAGATGTCAAGAATTGCGACAGCATCTACTGGAAGCAAAAATTTCTAGAAAGGAAGATTATGCTGGATCTTGGATATTCTTGATGATCAATAAGTATTAATTGCCAGTAATTCTCCCTTTAACGCATAAGCATTGACTTGGAGTTTTTCTTGAGTCATGGTAGCTGGTGATTTGTATCTGAGATACAGATATATCATGCTTTAACTACTTTTCCATGTGAAAGTTGCCTATATTATCTATGGTGTAAGAGCAGTACAAACCCAAATTGAGTGTGACCATCATTATTCCTACTGTTACAGTGTACATATACTATTTGCCTATCTTATTGTGTAGTACTCTAACTATAATTCCATGGTCAGACTTTCAAGTATTTTATTTACCCAAATTCTTAATTCATATAGCGATGGATTCATGTCAGTCCCAGCTCACGTTCCAAAGTGAAAAGGAGCTCAATATGCAGTACAATCTAGTGAAATGGAGCAAGCAATCAATCACATACTCACACTTCAGACATCTGAAGGCGTGATCCAGAACCTATGACAAACCAGAATTGTGGTTCGCAAGAAAATACTGTCAAACACCAATAATATATATCATGTGTTGAGCATGAGATATTAAAACCTGATTTCTGTAAGTACAATAGTAGATATAGATGGCCAGCTATATGCCAAAACAGTGTTTTGAAAACATAACTATATTGACATAACTAAACAATTACAGTATTAAATATAAATGCATGATTTCGGGCTGAGCTCTTATTATATACTGATTCTTGTTGCAGGAATATGCATTTGCCTATTGCCTTAAATGTCTGAAATTTGCCTTAACTATTCTCAATATATTACCAAAAGTTTGGAGATATATTGTAAATGTAAAAAGTCACATTTAACAAACTAGATTACTGTAATCATGCGATATTTCAATAGAACAGTATGTCACTTCTTTTAAGCTGTGTAGTGTCTATTGGCAAATATAGGACAGGGTTACACAAAAGTATGTCATATGGCCTTAACCCTAAAATTGGTTTGCCTTTTCCATCATATCATTGGTTCAGTAACTTGCCTGGGCATGGGGTCTGTTTAATTCCGGTGTTGTAATAAAAATGAACTACTCTAAGCCATAGAAGAATGAGCTTCTACGCAAGTCACTAGATACACCGATCCGTTCATCTTCATCCTCATCTTCTTTGTCTTGGCCATCAAGCAGGCTAGGGCTGGATACATTGAAATCATGCAAAGCATCAACTCCAAAATCCGATGGCGCTGATGCATTCTCATCCAGCTGGCCTTCAATTTTTGTAATGCACTCATAGTCTAAAGTAGATGCAGTAAAAGACGCCAAAAACCGCCTAGTGGTTTCACAGAGGGCACAAGATCTCTTTATCAGGCCATCTCCACCACCCCCTTCATCACACTCATGCTCTCTGAATTGGATAGCGAATGCCTCCAGATGGATATCGAGCTCCCTCGGTTTCCCACCCGGGGTCTTCGGAGCTGATCCCAAATACTGAGGGAAAAGCTTTTGCAACGTCATCTCTAGCTCATCCTGCCTCAAATGCCCCGGATCATCACAGTCCTCCCCCTTCTCGCAAACCCGATCACAGTCCTTCATGTAATCCGGTACCAGAGTCTGAACCCAATACTCAATAGAACACCCATACTGCGTCTTACCAATATAGCAACGAGACTCTCTGCAGCGACCGGTATCCCCGGTATGCTTGATGGCCATTTCACGGAGACTCGCCAGCTTCAGATAATGATCCATAGAATCTGCAGCCTTGCTGCTATCTTTAAGCAGCTCATGCATAGCGTGGTCTATCGGCGTCATCTGACCCTTGGAATTCTCAGGCTTCCCATCCATACTGCAGATAACCTTGATCTTGTGGGCAGTTTTGTAGTGGTGGTCATACGTCGCCTTGTCGGGGAACGCCCAATTGCCACAGCACCAAAAGTGTTTCCGCCTAATGTGCTGCTTGATGTCCGCAACGGTTCGCAGACCGTCTGTTACGCATGGGATTCCGTTGAGCAGATGGTACGGACATGTGAGGTACTGCATCATTCCGCGAGGGTTCGCTGGTGTGCCCCCGGCGATAAACCTCTGCTTGCCGGACCCTGGACGACTAGCATAGCGTTGTTGATAAGAGTTTTCGGCAACGTGGAAGACGGTGATATCGTCGTTTGTGTGATCTCTCGATGTCATCTTGGTGGCGTAGTTCTTCTCGGAAAACCCACTCTGGGCCAAGGCAATCAGCAGATACAGCGATCTAAGATGCAACCGGCCATTCGGAATCAGTCCCAGGCGACCAAAGCCGAAGCTGCCGACGTTGCCGCCAGCTTGCTCCTCACCGTTTGCGGTGTTGGAGGATGCATGGTTGTCGGGTTTTCTGTCGGGCATCCCGGAGTTGTCGTCCGAGCTGCGGCTTTTCTTGTTCTGGTCACGGCCACCCTGGTCATCGCTGGGTCGGGAACGTTTTCCGGAGTCGTTAGTGGCGGCTTTGTTCCAGGCGATGTTTCGGTCCAAGGTGGCGGGACTTGGAAAAATAGATGGGAAAATCTGGTGTAACTGGCGCAGGAATTCGAGCCAACATTGGCAAAACAGGACCGTGGCTGTCGAAAATTGATAACATTTGAGGAAAGCAAAAAGTGCCACAGTAGCGAGCAGCATCGCCAAATAAGAAAGCTTAGTGATAGGTGTTGATATGACTGTTATTGTCAATCGGTCAGCATGCATCCTTACAGGACGGGCCACTAATTCATGAGCTTACCTTGTGGATGCATCATGAATCTTTGTGGGTGCTTGGATTCAAGCATTTCCGGTATGGGACTAGCCTTAACACCTCCCCCCATGGACGCATTGAGGAGACCACGGATCAAAATTGAACCTATGTCTGCTGTCTCAATTTCATCCCAATTGATCTGGCAAGTCACATTGACAGCCATGGCTATGTGAAGGACCAGCGCTATCAAATTGATGGTGGTGAACACAAACAGTCGTCCCCACTGTTTTTCATGATGCAGCGGAGGCTCCCGCAGGGTGGAAGGGTCCACAGCGTGACGGGATAACAGCATCATATCGCCTATCACAGCATCGGTCATCTTTGTGATCTCACGCGTCAATCTTCATTCAGGGCCCCCGGTTTGGATAAGGACAAAAGAATGGTATCACAATAGATAATTGGATGGTTTGGGAATTTCAGTGAATTAATATACAACGAAGGCAAGTAAAGTTGAGCTTCTTAGAGTGCACCAAAAACCAGTTTAACAAAGGCAGTTGGCGATTTTTGGACATGTTCGTACAGACAATATTTTTGAATTTGTTCTTCTGCTGGGAGCACCCAAAAAGAGAAAGCGGTGAAATATCTCCGGTGACATGGACTGAAGACTGAATGGTACGGCGATCAAATATCGGAATAACGCATGATAAACATGCGCGTATACTATATTTATCTCCTTGGTGGCAGGGGTTTGTGCCTTGTTAACCAGTGGTTGAGGTTTTTCGCCTGGGTCTCCGAACAAGACTAGCGTGTTCCTGAGTAGATCAAAATATGTTTGTCAGAGTTGGTAAAAATGTATGCAAGCCTATTCTATGATTGACCTGGCATGACATTTGTTAAGGTCTGACGGCATGGGAACTCTACAGAACCCTATCTGTAGAATCTGTAGAGCTTGTATAATCAGGTTAATCCTAACAGAGCTACCATTCATCAAGCTGAAAGCATTGATCCCACGATAATGGTATCTGCGAAAGCTTTCAGTACCCACATGTGAAACTGAGTTTGCCATCTAACCATTGAGGAGTAAACCTGTCTGTGCTCGTGCCGTATAAACACGAATTACGTTACACGGTCGTTGAAAGTGGAGCAATTGTCTTGAGCTTTCAAGACATCAAGGATTCCCCGACTTAAAGTGGCAACACCGAGTCAAGGGAACTTCCATATTTGGAACCCATCTTGGCACTGGTAAAGAATGAAATCAAGTAGGGGAGATCGCAGGCTATGCATAAACAACGAATTGCATCAGATAAAATACTGTATGAAGGAAAAATTATGCAAAAGATTGATGCATTAACTGTCTAAAAACTAATCAACTTTGTTGGTTACAATAGACATTCCACAGTGGATTGACGATTGAGATGGATTGACCTCGCATCTTAAAGTGCTCGTAGTTTCGAGTCCAACGTCATTGCCTACTTCACAACTTGGAAATTTTCCGAGAAAGCTTTCGCTCTAGGAGAATCGAAAAGGTTCGCTAGTAGAACACACCAATAATTAACAGATGTTTTCGGTCAAGGCTGCGGTAATTTAGCTCTCACTCAAAGGGTTGAGCCTGGATGGATCCCTAAAGTCTGTCTTTGTCACATGTAGCAGTCAAGTCCCCTTCTCTCAGAATGAAAGGCGGATTCAGCCGCTCCGAGAAGCTACCTTCCTCGATACCCACAAGATCTGACTCACCATGCGTTGGATCAACGACAATTTGCGTATGGTTGCTTTGGTGCCCCACAAGATTATCGCCCGCATGTCCGATCGGATGTCCGGCTGAGCCTGGACCACCAGATGAGTCTGTGGTGACCTGAGCATCTAGTATGTCGGTGCCGGGCTGAGGAGTAAGAATATAAAACAAATATATTTCCATCAAGGAGACATCAATGTCAGTTGCGTTGCAGATATGGCACACCTTCAAAGATGAGCCTAGGTTTTGATTGGGGTAAGACGGTAGATGTTGTTTGTAACCCGGGAACAAAATTTGAATCTGTTCATCCAACATATTTGGCCGATATGGCTCGGTCGAAAGGTTTGGCAGTAGGTTCAACAGAAGGGGTTTTGCTGGTTGTTGTATCTGTTCATGGTTAGTTTGCTGGTCGTGGTT
>JARQWA010000080.1:0-98214 GCA_030294605.1 Ambrosiella beaveri
GGGGGGGGGAGTACTGGACCGGTGGATTGAGTGGTGGACTGGGGGGGGGGTTGAGAGGAGGATACAGTATAGATACATGTGCACATGCGTGGGCTCTTTATCTGAGATTTTGGGGTGGAATGGAGGATTATCGTCTGCTATTGGCTGTTGGGATCATTGAGGGAAAGAGAAGTGAAAACAATCTTTGATCTCTTGGTTTCTGGTGTCCAAGGTAAATTGTTTTTTTCTTGCTGTCCTCTGACATCCGCTGCACCAATCCGTTCTTTCCAAGCCACTGACTCTTGTTTTTTCTTTCTTTCTTTCTTTTCAATACATTCATATCTACCTCCAACTTACACACATACATTCCATCCATCAATCTCCCAACATCTCACCCACCTACCACAATGTCCGAACCACCACCTCCTCTACGCTCCTCCGTTGACAGCACCCCCTCCATATCCATTGCCCTCGCCATCCCCCTCCCCCGCCTCGCCTCCCACGACTCCATCCGTTGGAAACCCCTCTCGGCCATCACTCCGACAACCTCCACCCTCTCCCTAACCACCCACCCGGCCCCCGTGCCTCTCCGCCCCAGCCTCGATAGCCTCGCCGTTACGCAGTCACCAGGTCATCCCAACACTGGACTTGGGGTTGGAGAAACAACTGAGAGACCCAACGGGGCTGGCTCAGGATCGGGGAAGCGTATGCCTTGTTGACGGCGGGGACGGAAAGGAAGGTATCCGGGGCGTCGTCTGCGGCGGGGAGTGCCGGGGTTGACGTGGCACGCAAGGGGACGGGGATCTCGGTGGAGAGATTGGCGGGCAGGGAGACGGATTATGTTGCGTCGTCGGTGCCGAGGACAGCAATTGTCAGGCCGGAGGGGCGGAGGAGGAAAGGGGAGCAGAGGGGGTGGAGGATTGTTCAGGATTGGTGGGCCGAGATCTTTGGGTGTTTGGTGGCGTTGTGTTGTTTCATCTGTGAGTTTACATGTATCTTGTTTGATTTTGAATTAATGGTACAGTGGGAAAAGTTACTAACGAGTGGCAAGTCATTGTGGTGATACTTGCTGTCTACAATAAACAGCCGATATCCTCGCTGCCGCCAGCCCTCATAATTAACACCATTCTGTAGTTTCCCCTCAGCATCCTCGTCTTCAGCCTTTTTCTTCTAATCGCTTCCTGCATCTCCCAATGGAAATGGCTCTGGTTCTCCCCAGACCCGGACCTGAACCCAGACATCGTCCCGACAGCCCACCGTCATCCCGTCCTCTCCGACATCCACTACTTCGACACCGCCAGCCGCCACCCCTCCTCCTTCTTCCCCTTCCTCCATCGCTTCACTACCACCACCCCCGCCTGTCTCGGCGTCCTCCTTCTCGCCCTCCCCCTCATCAGCCCCATCACTCATCTCGCCATCACCTACACCCACGGCACCGTCATCATCCCCTCCGGAACCGCCCGAGTGGCCACGCTACAGGGTCTCGGGAACAGGACGAATGATGATCAGGATTTACAGAAGGCGGCGAGCATGGGGGTGCTGAATTGGGAAGGAGGAAAGGAAGAAGGGGATGAGGTGTTGAGGGTGACGTTGGCGGTGGCGTGTTCAGAGGAGCTTTGTAGGTTTTCGAGGGTTACGAATTTGGGGTTGTGCTCGGCTGTGGCGGATATCACGGGGAATCTTACGCAGCAGCAGTCGTCCGCTCATCTTTCCAATCTCAGTGACTGTTCCCTCGCTATATCGTCTACCCCGTCGTTCATCGCTTGTAAAACCCCGTCTTCCATCATCTTCACACCGCAGCCACCAGATGCCCTAATCCTATACTCCATGGTCACCATCTATCACTCTTCTTCCTCTTCTCCTTCCTTCCACGCCCTTGAAACCATCTTCTCCCTCTGCGAAAACACCTTTTCCATCTCCGTCCACGCCAACACCACCACCAGCACCCCCGTTACCACTCGCATCCTGACCGCCCCCGACTTCCCCGGCATCCAAGTCAACTGCACTCTCTTTGACGGCAACAGGTCAATGGTGCTGTGCCGGACCGGGATCAACAACGGGGTTGCGCAGCTGGGAAGGGGAGATGGCGAGGGGGGTTACTCGGTGCCATATTCGACATTGGAGATGGTGGCGTTGGCGGTGAATCCAGCGGTTTCGGGGAGGTGGAATGGGAGTTGTGGGGGTGGAGAGGTAGGCGGGGAGAATGAGGTGGGGAATGGAAAGGAGTTAGCTAGTATTGCGGGGATGCTGTTTGACGGTGTGGGGCAAGATACGGCAGAGAAGAGAATGGAGAGGATGGCGATGTTGGTGTCCCGAAGCATCAACGCCGCGTAAGTCTCATGTCAATCTTTAGGCTCCATATGATTATGCCAACTAATCGATTTCTTTTCTAGCATTTTCAACCGTCCAACCGTCAGCACAACCGCCAGCACCACCAGCTCCCCGCTGCTCCCCACCACTATCATAACCACCACCTGGCCCGCCCTCACCCTCGCCATCGTCCTCCTCCTCGAAACTTCCCTCTTCCTCTCCTACACCATCCTCGCCACCCACCGCGCGCATCTCCCCACGCTGAAATCCTCTGCCATCGCCCACCTGGTCGCCCTCGACGACGAAACCCGCAAGGCTCTCGGCAGCTTGGATGATATGGAGACGCTGAATGAGGAAGCGGAGGTGTTGAGGATGTTGAGGGATGAGAATGGGATTGTGGTTGATGTGACGAATATGCCGAGGGTTAGCGAGTTGAGTGGGAGCAGGAGGAGGAAGGAGACGGAAATGAAGAGTGTCGGGAAGGTGGAAGAGGAGAGGGCTTAGTAGTCCTAAGAGTTTTGACAACTGCTGGAAGCATGGAATTTAGAGTAATGTGTTATGAGATTCATCATCATTTAAACTTAGAGAACTTGACATATGGTATCAATCTTAATCTTGACTGCAATCCATAAGCTATATCATGATATCTGTCTGACTTACACAAAACGTCCCTGCCACCTGGCAGGGTCCTATGCCACCTGACAATCATGCCCCTCAGTACTTACTCAATCTGGCTGTGCATTGGGCTTCTGCAGCCCTGGAACCCCTGCAGCCAATTAAATTATAGTAATACTCAAGCTGCTGAACTTTCCCAAAGTCCGACTGTGAAGATTCACGATCCCGGTTCAGGCTCCGGCGACGTCACATTGCAGATTAACTTAATTTTTTTTGTATTGGTGCCCAACGGTTTTGTTATATTCTGAGTTTTGGAGATGGCTTTCTTCCCCTCTTAACCCTTTTCTTTTGTTATCTCGACTCTCGATATTGCAATCTTTGAAATTCCGTTCCGCTCAACATCTAATCTCTGCCATCATGGTCAATCTGCCCCTCTTTAAACTTGGCGCCCTCTTCGTCCGCCACGTCTCCAAGTATGGCGCCGTAAGTTTTCCTTCCTCATAACTCCCCATCGCCATCCCACACCCAACTAACCCTTTGCCTCTACCCTCTCAGAACCACATCAAAGCCCAAGCCCACGAACACTCCGGCTTCCGCGCCTTCGCCGCCCGCTACGGTCAAGTAATCCACCAAATTAACATGCGTCTCAACGTCGCCGTCCTCCGCAACAGCACCGCTGCCAAAATTGCCAAAGACCACGCCCAAGCGCCCACCGTCAAAACTAAGGAGCAAATCGAACGCGAAGCCGCGTCGCCCCCCGCCACCCACCCGCACCCGTCGACGGTCAAGGAGGTCCCGCAATCGGTGTGGCGGCGCAAGTTCAAGCCATTACCCGAGGCCAAGGCGGTCGACTTGTTCGCAGATGTCATTGGGGATAGCTTTATTTTGGGGGTGGCGATGGCATTATTGTTGTTTGAATTTTGGCGGAGTAGTGGGAAGCCAGATGCTAATGTGGTGAGGCATGAGGAGTTGAAGAGGGAGATTGAGAAGTTGATGGAGGCGGAGATGGCGAGGGAGGAGAAGGAGAGGGAGCAGGATAGGCGGATTGAGATTTTGGAGGATGCGTTGAAGAATAAGTGGTCGATATTGCCGTCGAGGGGAGCCCAGCCATCGCCCAAGGCTTAACACATAGGTGCCTGGTGGGTCCGGAGCAGATTTCGGTGTGGTTGTTCATCTCCAATCTTGACATCTTTCATGTACTGATTTGATACCCTTATTGTCGGGCGGGTTGTTTGTCTCGAGTTATCTGGTGTGTTTGCCGAGTCACATTTTTGTCTTGTCTTGTCTTGGAAGCTACTAGTCCTCACTATTGAGGACAACAAACACCTCGTAATGATTTCATTATCTCATGATTTATATAGACTCTATAATTCCAATAATTGCCTAGCTGGAATAAGCAGAATTTTCTGCCATTTTGACATAACCCACAAGATATCACAGAATATGTTCTTTCCTATTTTGTACGGTGAAAATGTGTGCGGACTTTCGAGGTGGTTGCTTAATGGGGTCCGACTTTCTGTTCATCCGGGAGTTTCTTGATAATTCGTTTGATATTGTCCACCATTTTTGTCCTCATAACTACCTCAGCCTCAACATTGTTCATTTTTCTTCTCCGCTCCCTATTGATTATTGATCGGTGACCTTCTCTTGCCTTTTTGCCATTACCAATTGTTTTTTCTTTTTTTGTTGTACGCATAGCAAGAAATGACGGTCCCTCCAGATCTGACACATTTCGCGGATGAGCCTGAACAACGTATCTCACAGCCGCCTATACGGTTGTTTTTCAATGATGACTTGGGCAAGAATCCCAAATTTCGCAGACTTCCGGGGCTCCTTCGGTACAGAGACTCGAGGTGGACGGGTATGTCAGTGGACGTTCTCTTCTCCGGCTCATCATTTGACTAACCTCCGACAATTATTCGCCATTTAGCTTTCAGTGGAGCAAAATTCAAACATGACCTCGTCTTCAATATCGGGCACGAGTTGGCCATCGGGATTGTCATGGGCGGTGCAGTTGTTCACAACAACTTCACGGAACTTGCTCAGGAAGACTATCGTCTCGAGATACTCAATGCCATCGCAAGTGACAAAGTCTACCTGTTTTGGGTCTGTAACCTTGACCGCAACGGTGTTGCTCGAGAGGATACGTTATTTTTGGATGAGTGCTAGGACCTCACGACCAAAATGTAAGTTGACATTCATGGCATTCCACAGACCAGCTTTGATCTAACTTCTTCTTCTTGATGGAGTGCCCAAAACTGGTCATCAATCAAAGTAGTTCCTGTTCTCGACCTTGCCTGCATGCATTCTGCCGTCATTGACCTTCAAGTCAACGAAGATCCCCTGATTCATCACTACCAATATGACTTCATTACAAACCCCGTTTGGCCCGAGAACCCACGGACAGATCCCACTGTTGAAAACATATTCCGCGGCATGTCTGAACCCGGACTTCCCTGGACCAGCAGCGGCACAACTATCACACCAAACACCGGCAACCCATACGCCAGAGGCTCCTATTATCAGAATCCGGAAACTCCTAGTCGTCCTCCACAGGTTCAGCCAACTCATCCCTTGCAAATGCCGGCTACCCCATCTACACCTTCGCCTACTCCGGCTTCCCATTGTCAGTCAACTTTTCCCTATCCTTCCGCCGGGTCTCCTCAGGAACATAACATTGGTCCCCGTCACCACAGCTGGAGTCCTGCGCCAGCAAAGCCCGGTCAAGTCAGACGGCTAAGTGGGCAACTGATGGATTTAAAATCACCGTCACTTTCAAGACCTCCTCCCATACTTTCTCCATCGAGCATCTCCAATGTTCCGACTGTGCCCAATGTCCCAAATTTTTCGGATTCTTCTCATGGAACTGTTTCCATGACATCGAAGCCTACTACTAAGAAGACCAAGGCGACAGGAACCACGAGAAAGAGGGGTTTCCACACAATCTCAAGCTCCCCTCACCTCGGATCCAGCGCTAGCCCACAAGGTCCAACTATGCCGCCTAATCCGGCTTTGACTTCGAATCTTACGACGATATCTTCTCAGAGTAGTATTCAAGGTACTTCAATTGAAAATCCCTTGAATGGGTCCGGGGGAATGGTTCAGCAACCACAGATGCAAAATCATCTCAATATGATGAGACCTCCGCAAAGTAGCCCTCGTTTTTATCCTGCCAGAGGCATCAATCTTGTAAACATGAGCCCGGGTCGTGGGATTTCCTATGTGAAGCAGCTGCAACAGCATCAGCAGCCGCCCAACATTATTCAGGCTGGTCAGATTCCCCAGAAGACACAAAACCATCAACCTCAGAATATCAATCAATGTCAACCCGCCATCAATATTCACAGACAGGTCATGATGAGCCTCCAGCAGCCGACACCCAACACCCAGAACTTTCAAATCAGGACCCTGAATCTTCAACAAAGCCATCCTATGCAACAGCATCAGCCTGTCCTTATCCAACCACGGAATGGTTTTAGAAACCCCCAGCAGGTTCCTCAATATGCCCAATGCCAGTTCTCAAACTCTCCTCAGCAGACTATAGCAACGCTGCAACCTAATGCTCACCTTCAGGCTCGCAAACCTCCGATTCCACACACATCCGGACAACTGAGCCCTCAGAATATCCAGAATTCCCAGGCTCTTTCTGTGCAGGTCTCAACAGTCCAGGGGATGTCTGGTATCGACACCAAAAGAGAAAGCGGTAATGTTCTATCCCAACAGACTGTTCCGGTCAGCAAAAGTACTTTTGAGATTCCCAGTTCGTGTCCACAAACCCCGCAAATATCGCAAATGCTGCAAACCGTCCCAGCTCCAGGTCTCGGAATTCCACAAAACGCTCCGCAGTTCCCCGTTCTCAGTGAATCTGAATTACTGGTATGGCATCACCAGAAACGCCTTCAGCATCAAAGTGACCGCTTTGCCATGGGTCGGGAAGAGCAAGCAAAGCAGAGAGAAGAAATCAGACAGCGCAAGATTGCTCAGGCAAGAGCGAAATCTGCTATGGAGGCCAGGAGAGAGAGGGAATCTTTGGAGATGAAGAACAAGAGATGGGTCGAAAGACAGCAGGATATGGTCAAGCATGCTCTGGCCAACAGTGGAGAGCTACCAGAATATCTGACGGCAATGGCTGTGTCTATGGGAGTGAAGTCGCCAGCGACAAGGGAAGATGTTCCTGGCTTGAAAACACCGAACGCCACCTCTGTTACAGAGCCGGTGCAATCGGTTACGATACCGACAAGCATTTCAAGCGAGCAGAGTGCAGTGGAGCAAGCTACAGCAGATGTTCATGCGGCAATCTTTATAGGCCTGTGTCACGAAGCGCCTGTCATGTAAATTAAATCCCATCCGACATGTATAGTACTTTGGCCGCGGGAACTACAGGTTTAACATCAGCAAACGGTCAAAAGTGAGGTGCTTTTGTAATAAGACAACCCACTTCTACAACTGACATTCCCTCTTTGTTGAATGGTGATGGTGATGGTGGTGTGGATGTAAAGGCTATATATGGCTTGGTTATATTTAGACGAATGGCTTCTCTTGGCAGTGATGATCTGACTGGTAAAGTGATCATAGGGTCCAACTGCGTCGCAGAAATCAGCAGACATGTAAATCACAAGATATTGTTTTTTGTCTATCTGCAAGAGAATTGACATGTCTGTCTATGAACTATCGACCTGTTCATGCGTCTTCATATACGTGTATGCTCAAGTGTGATTCTGATAATCTACTGATAATTTATGTACACTCATGATGGCCTTCCTATTGGACCACTTGATCAGCACACCAAATTACCCAAAAGTCTCAGGATTCTTCAATGTAACCCTCTCCGCTGCATCCACTGCAGGAGATTTCCACATTTGGTCGTTGAAGACGTTGCAGAGAAGCACAGAATGTGAGGGTGCATGATGATTTGTGATGATTTTGATGGTTGATGGTTGATGGAAAGATTCCTGATTCCTGCGGAAAGGGACTATGGGCCAATGGGGAGGGATGGTTTGCCGCTGAGGGGGCCCGTTTGGGTGGGTGGGGGGGCAGTCATTCGGATGGGATTCCGGGATGGGGTGATGGTGAGAATGGCTATTGTGACGATGATTGTTATTTATAATTTTATAGAATGGCAATGATTATTAATTTGGGTTTCTAGTGTTATTGAAGATTTAATCTGCTTGACTTTGGGATCGTCAGGTTTATTAGAGTTTAGGTTCATAGGAGTGCTGGAAAAGGTAGTGTCACTTGCTGCCAACTGACAGACACGCCATCTCCTTCGTCTCAGGTCTGACGATCTTACACCGGGTCCCTTTTTTATTGTATCAAAGGCCATTTTCTACCCCCACCATCCCCCTTGAACTGAATAGGGGAGTTGAGGAAGTGAAGAGTCGGAGCATCAGAAGTCTGAGAAGAAAATGCAAGAAATGGATAGTTTATGATTATGGAAAGGGGAGGTGTGGCGGCGGCAGTGTACGGTGTGTCGTGGTGGATTAAGTAGGTAAAGTGTGGAAATGGGCAGATCGGCGTTTGTTTAAGAGGCGTTTTTGTAGATCATGGCTATCGTGGGTGTTCACCTTGCTTTTTTTAACAGGCAACGTCTCTCTTCAACTGCGTAGCCAAATTCCGCACCAAATTCTACACATCTCCCTGCGTCCTTTCCAAGACCATAATTTAAACTTAAATATATGTATAACAATGACCCGAGACTTCTCGAAATCCAATCAGATAACCCGAATAACCTACCTTTTTTTCTTTCATATTTAACATCTGTCAACGAACCAAACAAACCTAAACTCTATCCAAACTGCTCACTCACGAGTTTTTTTTTTTTTGCAGAATCGTGCCACTTTGACGGCCCCCCTGTCGCAGAGCCTGCTCTATACTGGAAAAGAGGTATCAAAGACATCGCCTGAAGCAAATGTCGGTAAATGTCAAAGTTAGAGCTCGGGGCAGTGTGGATATTAAGTTGTATATAGTGGATGTATGTGAAAGGCGGAATGGGCATGTGTGGGTTATAACCCTAGTGTTAGTGTAAGTGGATTTACAAGTTCATGATAAAAAAAAGTGTTACAGAGATGTGTTTCGATCAACTACAAGAGAAGAGACGATGAAAATGGCAATGACAGAATGACTGCATGAACATTCGACAGGACAGCAGAGTCCCAAAAATGTGCTGTGATCATCATATGACTATTCATATGTTCAGTTTCTACCATCTTGCTTTGTTCTCATGCCTATCTCTATGACAAGCCACCGTAAACATCAGACGGCATTAAGGCGTCATCAGACGAAACCCTCCTTTCACAACCAGAAATATCAACCATGCTATACATCACTTCCCAGCACAAAATTACTCTGTTGCACCATCGCATCGAATGTTTTCGAATAGAATATTATATCTGTCTATACATTTCATGGAAAAGGCGTGAGGTTGCGTCTCATAAAAGCGGGGCGCAGACAATACGGTCGGCCGGGTCGACCACCTGTAACTCGCATCTCCGGCTCCATGATCGCCCATACAGGAACACGATGTGTTTGGAAAGTGGCGTAGAAAAGAGGAAAAGTATATTTCTCCGGGTGGTGATTCTTCCCTGGGGTTTCTTGGCTTATGGATGATCGCGTGTTTAATGAGGCACGATAACGATCTGGTTCGCCGATGCAGAGACAAGAAAAAAAAACACTTCTGGGGAGATCTGACCTTGGTGACCGGGTTTGGGCGGGCTTGGTGACCCTGGTTGAGCGGGGGGGTAGCAGATAGAAAGAACAAGTGAAGCAAGAGAGGATACGGTGGATATCTGGCCATCCGAAGTGTGCATTAACGTTATCAAGTTTATCGGAACAATGGCGATATTCAGAAACAAATATGTTTGTCTATGGTTATGGCTGGGTTAGGGAAGGGGTCAATATATTTTGTCGGCGAGACAAGATCCGGAGGACGTCTTGTTACTATTTGACATATTCGATTATTTGTTCCAGAGATTAATGATGATGGGGAGGGAATTCTTCAAGGCCGTTACAATAGTAGTGGTTCATTTACCAGCCTTCCACGCTGTAGCCTGTCATTGCAATGACGCCACCAACTGTGACCACAGAAAAAAAAGACTATAGAATTTTCCAAGATTACTCAAAGATTATTCATGGGGTTGGAGTTCTGGTTGCATCGTATTACCAAATCTGGAGATGACATCTTGGTCTCAATTCTAAATGGGGTAGGATCCAATCATGTAAGTCGTGGTTTGTGGGACGGCAAAATGTATATAGAAAGGTGGATGTAGAAGGTACATGGTGGAGCGGGCGGTGATTGGTGGAGGGCCATGTAGATATATGGGGATTCTTGGCAGTGGTGGGTGGGTGCAGGTGCGGCGTGATGAGCGGGGTTATGATTGGCTGGCGTGTAAGCGCCGAGTTTATTTTGACGGAATAAGATGGATGGACGGGTGAGTTTTTTTTTATATGATGACGATAAGAAAGAACGGTGACGGAGATGAAGAATTAAACATGATTAGAGCAAAATTAATTTGAATATTCTTCCAAACATCTGATGTCGAACGTTTCAATGATATAACTGACCTCACATCGCGATAGTCTGGTTGTATCTGAAATCTTCAACAGATCATCGTCATCGTCATCATCAGCATTAACCCCCCGTCTCTGCAAGCGCCGACCCATCCCCCGCCCCGGCCAACCTGAGTAATACATTTTTCCTACCGCACTCTCTTGGCAATCCACCCACTTATTCATCGCCTTCACGCTCTTTCTCTCTATCTTGCCTAATCTCAAAGCCGCCCTGTGGTTGGCCACCAAACCCATCCGAGCAATTTCCTCGCAGGATTATCTGCCCAGTTTGTCTGCTGACGTTGTATATGATGACGATATGTCGACTGCCAAAAAAAGAACAAACACAGTGATTTCCCTCAAAAAAGTAGTAGTCCCACATTGATGGTCTGCTTCCTATTTTATTTTTATTTTTTTCTTCTTTCTTTCTACGTTGTGATATTTGCTTTCTAGTTTATTAATTCTTGAGTGCTACGTTTCCCTGTCTCTGTTTCTTTTTCTTCTTCCTTTTGCTTTCCCTCTGTTTCTCCAAGAATATCTTGAACCTTCAATCTCATCGTGACGACCTTCGATATCACGGTACCAGAAACGCTTTTTTTTTGTTGATGATATCCTCCAATTCATCCACTGTTTTACTACCTGGCACCAATTTTTTCCTTATCGATACCCCGTGCTTTCGCACAAAAACTCTCGGACTCGAAACACTTTTTCCAGTTCAAATACAGTTAAACTTTTTTTCTTAAAAAAGAGAAAAAAAGCCCCTGGCGACTCTCCGACATCTTTGCGACCGCTTCAAACCACTGCGTTGACCGCAGTTCCCTAGCGTCAAGACCATAGACCTCCACCAATACACATCATACATATACACATTGTGTATGATCACCAGCAGGCTTCTTGTTCGGCTTGTTCATTCTTAAGACTCAAAGTGGCCTGACAATCCACGGATACTCGGGATATCTGCTTCAGGTTTCCTAAAGACAGTCTATCAACCCAAGTTGATTGATTTGTCGTGTATGATCCTTCTCTTTCTCTACCGGGTGTAGAGAAAACACTCAGCGATCCACAATCGACATAGATCCGCCCGGATGAATATCATCGCTCCGATATCACCCTTCCGGATTCACGTCCACCAGCTGCTCGCCGTTCTTTAGCATTACCATCATCGCCGCCATCGTCAGCATCACCATCACTGACAAAATTTGGCGATTGTACTACATATGAGTCCCCGTGTTTCCATCCTCAACCGACTGCCTGATACCTTGCCCTCCACCACTCAGGCCTTCCTCACATTAAACCACCGGCCTGCTCCACAGTCCACCGGCCATCAATAATAGTGCCTGCTTTTTCCTCTCGTCCAGTCCTGAGTAAGCTCTCCCAGTCTGACTAAACATCAATACCATTTGTGGCCTCTCACCAGCGTTCAACGCACTCGCCTGTGCGCCGGAACACTTGCATCCAGACGGGGTCTCACCCCACCCCCCCTTGCTCGGCTGTTTCCCACTCTGATACCGAACCAACTTCTAACTGTAGCAGACAGCATCCAGCCAAAGAGCCCTTCACCCCAGGGCTTTAAACAGCCACTTGTGTATATGTAGAGTCGCCTCAGCTCAGTCTCGGCCAGCCGATCCGGGCACACCCCTTGCCCAAAGTCACACGACGGGCCTGTCGGAAAGAAGCTGTGGCTGTCGAGGACGACTATTGAAGTTGGAGAGAACTGGGAATATAGAGTATATTGGTCCCCGCGGGCGCATTTTTTATCTCGACGATACCTTTTTCTTCTTTTTCTTTTTTTTTTCCTTTCTACCCATCTCGACTTCTTTTTTTTTCGTGATCATCAACAGCCAGCCTGTTTGACGATACCGGTTACCTTTCTTTTCTTTTTCTTCTTTTTTTATTTATTATTTATTTTCTTTCTTTTCTCTAGTGGGATAGACAAGTCTGGTTTACTTGCTCCGTCCATTGCCCTTCGCTACATTTTTTATTTTCTTTCGACATTTATAAAACCAAAAAAAAAGAGAACCATAACGGGAAGAGGATCACCAGTCAATCTTCGGTATTGGACATCACAACGACAAGTAAGAATAACAAAAAATCGACACCCACAATACAAACTATCACAACTTTCAGTTGTTGAACAGCATCGACTTTCCCTCCTTCTCCATTCTTCTTTTTTGTTTTATATTCTTTTATTATTTTCTGTACATTGTTTATCCTTCTTTTAATTCCTCTTTTGCATCTTGTCTCTTGTCTTGACGTCTGTATTTCTATACCTAGATCACAAAATCTTACAATCGACATTCTCCACGACCAAATTTTTGACGAAAAGTGATACCCCATTTCCTCGTCATCGACAAGTCGAGAGCATCTCCGTAAAAGACGAGTTGAACTATATCTGGAAACGATTATTACAGATAGTCTCCGACTCTATCTCAAAATCTTCACATCACATAAACCGCCACCGCAATGGGCCGTCTTATCAAGAACCACTGGGCCCGTCTGATTGTCCTCACGGCGTCATCCTGTAAGTACTTCCATCCACTGAAACACCTCACCCACCAACCCCAAGACATCCAACTAACACACCCTTCCAGACCAAACTGTTGCCGGCATCCACGGCCTCTTCTGGCCCAAGATCTTCTGGGACTTTCTCACCCACTCCCTCGACGCCGCTGTCAAGCCCGTCCCCATCCTCCAAATTATCAATATCCTGATAGGAATCTTCGTCTTCGCCCTCGAATGGCCCCTGCCCCTCTTCGCCGGCTCCGGCATTCACCGCAGCATCGAGTTCCGCCTGGCCTTCATGCCACTGGCAGCGCTCGCCGCCGTTCTCATCTACGCCGGGACAAACTCGGCACTATACTACTTGGTGGGGATGATTGCATATTTCTGGGCCTTCTCAGAGGGCGAGATTATCTGCAAGACGCCGTGGACGCTACCGAAGAGAGGGACTACCTCCAAGGCGTAGTCGGGCGAGGGAGTTCCATGGATTAGGATTGGATTTGGGAAAGGGGCTCTGGGTGTTTGGGAGAAGAGGATGTTTGTCCGTGGCTGAGAAAAAGGGACAGAGACACATGCAAAGACAAGACAGAGTCAAGAGGAGGAAGACATGTGTGTGTTTGGTTATTTGGGGAAGCAGGCATGAAAATAGAAACATTTCTCTTCATTTTATCACGACTATACCAGCATTTTGTTTTCAGCGCATCAATATCATTTTTTTTTTCGTTTTTTTTATTTCTTTCTTCAATAGCCAAGCACTCACTTTCCTCTTGACTTGAAAAACAAATTTCCGAAAATCTTAATGACATGTCTTTCACGATTCTTGACTTTTTTTTCCTTCAAAACAACTCATAAATGCACCTCTTACTCTTGTTCCCTTGTCCCCACGGAACAACAAGGTTTCTGACAACCCGTCAGTGACATTTCTTCTTCTCCCCGTGCACGTAAGGTCGTAAAGTTCAAAACAACGTCAAAGCCTCGCCTGTTTTCGGCTGATATTTCCTCTGGGAAGGCTTAGTCTATTCAGTCTATTTGAATGGGGTGGGCCGATTGGAGTACTTACTTTATACATATATATACAGACAGGACTTTTAGGCTTTTTTTCTCCTTGTCTAGATTGGTGTTTGACAGGCAAGCGGACATTGATAGGATGAATTTTATAGTTTTTTTCCCCTGGTAACTTTTTTTTGATGATATCCACAATTGAATATATTTCATGAATCTACCATCATTATCTGAACCCTTTACGTCACATATCCAAACAAAATACCATCAAAGAACATCTCGTTTCTCCTTACTTTTTCTTTCTGCTTTTTCTCTCTTTGTCACCATCCCCTCAAGACCCTGCGAATACCCGAATACTCTTCTCCCCAGGCAAAACCTACTTCCAGACTCTTCGATCTCAACAACTCGAAACACTTTGAAACCCCGTCTGCTACGCACCCCCTCCCCTTGGTAAAAAACCCACCGACCATTGCACATACACGCATACACACAGTTGTCTAAGTGCCCAAGTGCCTCAAGGGCCCGCTTGTCAATGTTCCTTCGACGCTCGGGCGCTACACTGACGTTGTGAGATACGGGTAGCCAAGTCAAGTGGCAAAAGAGAGCATGATGGTGTCAATTCGAAATAAGCCTATTGAAATGTGGCTGAAAGATGGCTTATGCTATGACTGCCACTAACGGGGGGTCGGTCGTCGGGATGACTAAGCTTCGTTATACCAAAGACAATAGGGTTATTACAAGCGAGGGTTATATTTCCTTGATTCAACATCCTGCAGGAAGTGGGGCGTTATATTATTCCGTTTCTGGTAATTACTAGTGACGTCAGAGATCGTCAGATAATATCATGTGTTGTTAATCAGTAACCCACAGGGAAGTGAAGACACGGATGATATCGCAGTCAAAATGATGTATTCATAAATAAATGTATGTACCATTCAAACCCCCCCCCCCCCAAAGAAATGCATGTTGTAACCCATATCCATAACTGTTTACCGATGGTTCAACCCGTTTGCGGGAGGCCCGTTACGCGTCTTCATCTACACATCACACATTCGTTAGCAATTAATCTATAAATAAAACCATACATCTTCAAACAACAACAAACATACCTCTCTCTCCTGGAAGCTCCCCTCCGCTAAAATCTTCTGAATAACCTCATCCTCGTTGTTCGTTCCGAACTCCGATTCCAATATTCCTTTGGCCGCCTCGTTCAACTGGCCATTGGGCCCGTGACGGTTCGTCGTGAAGATTTGGAAGGAGGAGACAAAGTGGGAGAGGGGCACGGCACTATGGTCTGCTTTCCACTTGTTGGCGGCGTCGGCGTCGTCGACGAAGATGACGAAGTCGTCGGAGGCACCACGGAAGTGGACACGGGTATGAGAGACACCACCGCGCATAGTTGGGTTGGAATTGGTATTAAGGAGAATAGAAAGTGGTGTTGGCAAGTTGGTAGAGAATTGGAAACTTCTAAACTTTGTAACAAGGCTGTCAAATGTAGAAAAGACTATCACGATGATGTATATGAAAGAAATCAAGATTGATCAAGTGTATACAAAGAAAGATGTTAGTGAAAACAAGTCTATTCTTCCCTAAATTCGTCCGGCAACCTGCCATTCTTTATACCCGTCCATCCACCTCGCTGACCTAATCGCCCAAGTGGCAACTCCAGCGGCAACTTCCTTCCCCCCAGGCACAACCGCTTCTCCCCAATTCCCTCTTTCTCTCCATGACTCCATCCATCCACTCGATTCCCTCGTCGAACAAGCAAATATCATGTGATCTCCGCATGCGTTATCACTATGAATCATCCTCGCATCCGCCCTGACTACCCGCAAATAGAAATCAATAATCGCGGGGAACAGCTCATTTTGTGATTTGTGATCGAATCATCCGTCGACAAAAATATCAATAATATAGCGTCATATTCGTCTAATTTCTCAAGACACTACCCGTTAAGGATTTTCAGGCACTTCAATATTAAATCTCGATATCTCTAAATATCTGTATATAGCTTTGGAACCGTCCCTAGATATTGAGGTAAATATGTAGGCTCCCTTGATCTCATACATAATAAAAAACCCCACATTACCCCAAAATAGCATCCCTAGCTCCAACATGCCACTCATAGCTACATTCTTAGCATTCATCCCATCCCCACCAAATTCCGAGCTGCATATCCGCACCTAACCCTAAACAATCAAACATTGTATATACCATGTGCCCGGCCCCACAATTACCCAGGTGACTGGCCGGTATTCTGGATTCTATGATCTCGCTGTTTGCACAATCATTAAATCACCTGGCGACATGACATCACACAACGACACGCAAGTATCCACAAAGGCAAATTACTACAACAATCATTCTATATATGATATCAACTACAACAAGTCTCTATGGCAACCAAGTGCACGTCCGTAAGTCATATTACTTCCTAGGAATGAAAAAGAATCCCGTCCAGCTTGCGCTGGGAACCTCTGGTGCCAGAGTCAGTTCAATGAAGAAAAGAACAACCCAAATCTATGAAGAAAAGTAAGCCCTATAATGGAGTCTCAAGTGAATGTCAACGAAAAAAAGCAAAACAATGGAGTATAAACCGGGTATCCCGTGATCCGAAAAGAAAAAAAAAAAAAAAAACTGCATCCTTCCCCGTAAAATATCCCAAAATGATAAAATAAAAACGCAAAACCAAACAAAAAAGCCATGTGTCCTCGTTTTGTATCTCCTCGCCCCCAAAACGTCATATGTGTGCGTCTGGGTATAAGTTATAATAACCTCACCGTTTCCTTTTCTCACCGGAAAATATTCCGAATACCAGTCACCATCGAGTCGCGATGGCGGCCACTAGACGCACTCCATCTCTTCGACATCCGACGAGTAATGGTATTCTTCCTCGGACTGCCTTCATCTCCATCTCTCGTAGCCCCCGAAGATCCAATCCCACCATCGTCGACAATAGCAAACGTTGATTGGCAACCAAGCTCTTCCGACATCTTCAATCGATCTTCAAACACATCCATGTCTTCAAACGCCCTACGAGGAGACAAGATGGGAGATAGAATGGGTGAAAGGCTGGTATCATGGATCTGAATGGGCTGAGGCTGTGGACGAATGGCCGCAAACTTCTTTTCCTCTTCACCGGACGATAGACTGCTAGATGAGCATGGCCGAGAAGGAACCAGGTCCTTACCCGGTCGCATCATAAGCACATCTTCATCACCGCCCATACCGGTCGGAGAACACGTCTTGTTACTGACGAGATCAGACTCATCAAGGCCGTCCTCGCCAGCAGTCCACAGGTCCCTCATCGTAAACCTAGGCGGAGAGACTGGCAATGTCATGCGACGAAGAGGCTTGCGATCGATTTCGTCCTCAATGGTGGGGAGATGGGTTGGTAGCTGAGACAACGGTCTAGCCGGACGTTCATAGTCCTCAAACAAAGGACAGTTAGGTGTGACTTCAGTTGACCGACGAGTCATATTATGAATCACCGTTACTGACTCATCAAATGCTGTCAATGGCGTACCAGGACCAGAAGTAGGGCTGTTGTTAGAGCCAAGGCGGCTAATGCTCGCATGGCTGCTAGTACGGCGCGAGAATGTGCTCGTAATACTGGCGACGCTAAGTCGACGGATCATGGATGAAGTAGTGGCCCGAACCGCATGCTCACTACGCGCTCTTGCGGTCATTACGGGGAATGGAAGAATATCTTTGCTCCATACATCGGCTAGCATGGACTCCAGGCGAGCACGTTCAGCACGAGCCGGTGACAAAACAGCGATCCGGCAGCCAGAGGTATTGTTGGCAATCAGAGACTGAGAACGGTTGATCGACGGCCCACCAGGAGACTTGACCGGAGACTTGACAGGCGACTTGGTCGGAGACTTGACCTCCTTGCTGACACGGGTGTTCTTTAGAATAACTTGGCACATCTGGCTCTTGGGTCCAATGGTGGAGGCTCTCTGAATGAATATTCTATGAGTCGCAGTGCCAGGTTTGCCAAAGACAGCACCAAGACTCTTAATTGGCAAAGATAGGAAGCTCAAAGTCGTAGAGGTATCCTGTTTCTCCAAGTCAATGCTAATTTCTGGGATATTGAGTCGCGACCTCCACTCAAGTTCCTCTTTCGGAGTCGCAGCTGTCAGAAGTAGCTCATAGAGTTGGTTATCATGCTCAAACACTAGCTTCCAAGAGTATGGTGCTGTGTGACATTGAATGCCTTTGAGGATCGTGTTAGTTTTAGAATAAGTATAGCGTAGAAGAATGTCGTACGACCAGAGTCGTCGGAAAATGCTTACCCCTCCCATTATCAGCATCCTCAACCCGCAGGCTACACAAAGGGATACAAGCCTGGATAGCATAGATCTGGTCTGCTTTGCTCGCCGAAGCAAGGCACAAGACGTCGTTGTACAACAGGCCAATCATGTACTGACCTTCAGCTGAATCTTTGGTCTGCCAGCAAGCATGCAGCGCACCACAAAGCTTAATGTGGCCAAAGGATCGGATGCGGTTCTTGGACACGGCATCAAGGCGCTAAGATGTGTCAGTACTACAGAAATAATCATAGGATAATGAGCAATCATTGTGATTAGAAACCTACATGGTTGGCGAAAACCAGACGGTCTTGGAGCATCCAGGTACGTTCAAGTGTGGTCTTCATACGGACGTCGGTAGTAGCCCGGTTGATCTCCGCAGTGGCTTCGCGTAAACGAATTAAGGCTTCCTCCACCGCCATATGAGAATTGGGGCAATCCTCACTCGGTGTATACTTGAGGAGCTCACTGAAAATCAATGGGTATCTGCAGGCACGCTGAATCGGCTACATTTTACAAAAACTTAGTATCAGACAAGGTGGTAATACGGCATGGTACCTTGTACAACGAACCTTTACAAGTAAATCACTAATGGTCAAAGCCTTGCGGGATGTGTTGGCACGGTCATTGGCTGGCCCAAGAGAGAGCGCCAAAGTTTCGAGACCCTTTTGGTAAGAGTCCCATTCAGGCATAGTACGGTGAGCAGCAGTGACATCCTTGATCATCATCTCGTACTTTGCTCCATACTCCTTATATATGAAGAATCGGCTCATCTGTGTAATGTTAGTACGCCAAGGTATGACCACGATAAGGTAAAAAATGACGTAGTTTTCCATACTTTTTTACTGAAGATCTTGGCCACATCCTCCGTGATCTGGGCCTCAGCAAACGGTAAGGTAGTAGCAGCTGAGTTGGAATCCCAGTAATAACCAGACAGTCCGGAGTAGTCAAACGAAGACTTCTGAGTCGACGGAACACCAGAATCAGAGTCCAGGGACCCATACTCAGATCCGGGGACGGCATAATATAATTCTTCCAGAATCTCCTGGTGCAATTCAACAATAGCAGTCAGATTGTGGTTTATGGAAGCCCGGAAACCTTCCGGTAGGGTCGGGAGGCCAGCAAGGATAGTGATATAGACCTATCAAGTTATGTTAGATCCTCCCGTGACAAACAATGGAATCGCATTCAGGACACAAACAGCAGCCGACATGAGATTACCGAACCAGAAGGTTGGGTCATTGGTGGGAAAAAAAGAGAATGTTAGGGGAAAATGCCGGCGTCTCTACCAACGACCTCATCTCGGGGCGGCTAAAACCTACATTCATGAGAAAGCGGATGTCGCTAATATAGCCTTCTTCAGTCTTGATCAACTCTTCTAGAAGCCTTCTACGGTGGATAGCGCGATCTAGTGCAGCAGGGTCTGGTGGCGAAACTGCCACTGGGGAGTCGGGAGACTGCATATCGTTCTCTGAGATCAATAGGCGATTGCCGACATGTGATGCAATGCTGCTGCAGTCGGTCTGGGAGCTGGTACTACGGGATTGACCCCGCGATTTGCGATTGAAATATGAGCGAGAATGGCGACTGCTTGCGGCGCTGATGCTGGCAGTTTTGACAACGCCAACAAAGTCCGAGGAGGTATTTGAATCCACGGACAAGCGGCGGGGAGTCCCGGCCAGTGGTGGTGAAACTGTTGGCCGATCCAACTGATCAAGAAGATTCCAAGGGACGTTGAATCCAACCGGCTGAGGGCGTTTCTGGACTCTGCGTTGCAAAGTGCGCATCCACTTGTGAAATGGAGCATTTTCGGGGGCATTTGATGACAAGTGCTCATGAGATTGAGAGTGAGGCGAATCAGCTCGTGAGTTGCAGCCAGAACAGCAAGAAGCTGAAGAAGCAAAACTGTGAGCAGGCCTCAAGGCGATAGTAGACGCATTGGGTACAGCGGCGGCATTTGCGTCAAGAAGCTGGCGGTAGCGCTCACAAAGAAGCCCGTCGAAGCCGTAGTCGTCAGAGTCGCTAGTGTCATCGTACTCAAAGCCTTCGGAGTGATAGTTGCGAAGGCGGCTGTTCATTAGGGAGACGGCAGGCGCTTGGCTGCCGTAAAGCGCATATGAAGCCATTACAGCTGTCTTTGAAGGGTCATTTTCATCAAAGACGGAATTGTGAAAGTGAGAGCGCGAATATGACGAACGGTGTGAGTGAGAAATCAAATGCGAGTGCACCAACGGAAGATCGAGTGAGCTGAGCGCAGAGCCCAGGCCAGAGTAGTAACCCTGGTCTGAAGTGGTGTAGAACAGACGAGATCGAGGGATTCGAGCCGGGAATTGGTGGTGAGCGTTGATGCTTGAATTGTTGGAAGTGATATAAATTGGTCGAATCCACGGCGGAGACAAGCTATTTGAGGATAGGCTGTGACATGAAGAAGGCGAGAAGGAGATGCGTGAGAAGAAACTAGGCGCTTGATTATGAGAAGTTTGCTCGAGTAGCGGCACCACAGAACTTGAATTTTGCTTCTCCTGCAACTTTGAATGCAACTGTGAGCCGCTTGTGGTAGGATTGGCACTGATAGAAGAGGCGGTCGTAGCTACACAATCTGGTGAAGGAGCAGGGACAGAATTCATGGGTTTGGAGGTCTGTGGACCCGAAGTCGTCGTAGAAGTGACGAGGGTCGCCATCATTGTGGGCAGAATTTATCTGCGGATCGTTGTTTGCAACTTCTCCCTGGTAAACGTCTCTTGTGAGTCGGCCATTCACTGGTGGTGATCTTCACCTCCAAAGTACACGGCGTGGAGACTAAATGGCCAGGGCTGGAGAGGCGTCTGGACAAGGAATCGTCAGTTTGTTAGAAGAGTTGGCGTTCTCCTGTGTGAAGATCCTAGCTTGATTAGGTGCTATGTGCAAGGCTCTGCGCGCACACCCCAAGGTTCAGTCAATCAATGCTGCTGGGAAGAGGCGGGTAGACAGGCTGCGAGAAAGTCGAGTAGGGCGGAAGGAGGTTGGGCAGTCTTGATCAGGACCTGGCCAATAACCAACCAGATGAGGGAAATGCACTTGTCACCCTCGCTTGAAAAAAAATGCGTCCAGAAGGGCTTGTTTCCTATGGCCTCTTCCAATGCAAGTTATTAATGAGACGTCTGTGTTGCAATGCAGCACAAAGACTCTAGCTCAGGATGAGGGATGGTGAAGGCCGGGCAAGAGGGAAAACTCAAAGTCAACCAGTGGGACACACTCAAACGACCACACTCTCTCGAAACAAGTCCTTAGGAAGCGTCACGTTATGCGTGCACACCGAGAGGGTTATTTATTGGTGGTCACAATAACGATGCAAAGTCACTCCGTGGGATTCACTGAAAGATCTGGATGAGCCGCAAAGAGAATGAAGGCAGGCACAGAAAATGAGGTTAGGATATGACGAGCTCAAAGTTGCTGATTTTGTGGGTTGTCGTAGTGGTAGTATTGGTTGCAGGAATCGTAATCGCAGGATGATTTGTCAAGTTTAATGAGGCAAGGGTGGGATTCAACTAAGAAATCTGAACCGTATATAGTATTATAGATACTCTGATGGTGGACACCCTTCGAACTCGGAAGACCGAGAGATCGATGGTAGAGGACGGGAAGATTGAAGGCAATATTATACAGCGGCGAGATTGAATGCAATATAAACCAAGATGGCCCGAAAAAAAGGTCGAGTCTGACTGGAAATCAGAAACTGCAGAATTTGGTATCAGGACTCAGTCGGAGTATGAAATATTAGCTGCATTGGTTGATGAAAGCAGAAAAAAGACGTGAATCAAAAGGGAGAAAAATGTTAAAACAATGAACGAGTCCGATCGTAGGGATAGAAATTGAACCCCACTCGTCGAGATCGAACGCAGAAGGCACGGAAAGGGTCGTCGGAATGAAGAAGTAACGAACGGCAGAATTGCGGATTAGGAAAATATATCCAATATATCCAAATGCAGAAAGAACGAGCGGAACGGCTGCAGCGGGACTATGCAGCAAATCTGGGGCACCGGATTGTTATTGTCCTCTCGGAAGACGTTGGCAAAGCTGGTAACAAGCAAGAAAGATAGAGGAAAAGAAAAAAAAGGTCGAAGTAGAAGGTTACAAAAAGGTAAAACGAAGATTAACGAACTAGGTGTTCCGGGACAACAAAGCTCGCGATCAACATACCAACGAGAATAACAACATGAACTTGACTTCCAAGCACAACAACAATTTTTTCAAAGAACGTCGGCAAAAATCACTTCAAAAGCAAAGACCAAGAGACAAGAAGCATAGGCCATGGGACATTTGTAGATATATATCACTTTCCGGCAGACTACTCTCCCGTATTATGGATTCGCCCGATACTAGGAAACGTGCCCTTCTACAAACCTACCCCTCACTCGACTCGATCATCTGGTCAGATAATACATTACTTTTCTTCCTCTTCCGAGTCTCCCCAGACTATTGGAAGTCAAATGAAATTGCTGCGGCACAGCATGTGCCGCGGGGCCCCTACCAAGTGCGACTCTGTGACCCATTCCTGCCCGGATGGGGGCATTAAACAAAGCGAAACAGGTCTGGCTTAAAGCGGAGCAACAACAGATGGTGGAAAGACATGAGACGGGCTGGCTTCGTATGGGTGGACTTAGTGAAGTGGAGATGTGATTCTGCTAGCTGACGCATTGCGTATGGAAGTTGAAATTTGCACTTGTGTATATGAATGCGGAATATCGTCCCCCCACCATCTATAAGACAAGGGTAGTCACAGACAATTGCCACACCTTGAGCCCGAATCTTGTCAGTCACATCCGGAAAGCTCAAGGATAGCTATCACCAACTATAGCATTTCAACTCCTCTCATGTCATGTCTAAAGTTCCCGTCTCCACAGCTCTCCTGAGATACAAGTCGACATCCTTCATCAGCTGAATCCAGATGTCTCCATATCTCTTTTCGGCAACATGTCAATGAGCTATCTAGAGGATTAGCTTGTAAGGCCCTTGGGTAGCATCATCAAGTTTTTCTTGATTTAGCTCGTAAAACAAAGTTCGTCTGTGTCATACAAGTTCCCAAACAGTTTAATTCATACACAACAAGATAAAATCCGTCCAATTATATACCAATCAATGACAACAATTGGGTAACTGGGCGCTGTCTATCAACTGACTCGTAGTTGACTATCTCCTGCATCTGTCTTGACCCAGACGTTCATAGGATTTAGACCGTTATATCTATCAGAGAATTTCCATATTGGGACAAACTAACATCAGAAACTTGTAACACAGTTGACTTGAGGTGTTCGTACTTCGACTGCGGTTTGAAATCTGTGAGGTTTGTCATCACAGTCCAAGCGGAATCATCTTTCTGCTTCTCACATTCTTTTTTTGGTAACGAAATCCATCCATCAAAACATCCCCGTTTCGAAACATTCCCCTAATGTAAGGACTACTAAAGTAACAATCTACAAAATCATAGCACAAAAGACTTATTGAAGCGACATTATGGACATCTAATGGAATAAATACTCTGTTTTTCATAGACCACATGAAGTTAGTAACTACAAATTACCTTTTTTTTTTCCTTTGTAATTGCCATTTCTCCGTCCAAGCATCATCACCAATAACCTCGCCAATCCATTACGATAACCGAATGATGGCATCCCCTGTCATAGCCCAATAGAGCCTTTCCCGATTTGGTAAATTTCAGACACTAACTAGACCCAATTCCTAGGTGGCGATAATATTATGCAGCTTAGAATTTGTGATCTCGAGCTGGACTATACCATTTGAGGCTTGGCGTCATCGGCTTACAGGACTAAGTTCCACTGTCAACGTGTACTGATGGTGATCTCTGAAAAACATAGATATTGTACGTGTACATATCGTGGCTAGGTTCAAGTAACCGAAGCAAAACTGAGTACCAATGAGTGGAGAGTGATTGGGGCCTCAACCCTTTCTTTCAAAGTATCGCCTAGACTCGTCTACCACATCTTCCACCAATTGGTCGTGATCTTGCTCCGAGTAGTCATTCACAGCTAGTTCCTCGCTCTTTCTGCTCCACCCAATATATGGATCAGCGTCCTTAACCAACTTCATTTCCTCCAGGAACCGCTACTGAATACATGCAGGGATATTTCTACCCCGTCGCAGTTTCTGTTGGAAAGATCCATAGACCAGTGCATATATCCGTATCAGAACAATATTGGACTCCGTTCTGGGAATCGCGGCCTTCATATGCCTCTTGAGTAGTAGATAGAACGACAAGTGCCGGTATATACCCAGATAGTAATCTTGGCGAATTAATTCATAGGCGGGAGGAAAGAATCCAGTGGTTTCCCAATCAATAATAACCGCCAGTTTGTAGCGGATCGGATGCTCGTTTGGAAGGGTTGACCTTTGCAGTATCAGATTGCTTGGGTTTAAATCATAGTGGTATAGGCCAGCATCAAACGGCCACTGGGCTAAGTCCGCATTGGCAATATCGACTGAAGGCAATTCATCGTTAAAAGAGGTTAGTTTAACTCCAGTCGGTGATGACTTCAGCGTGCAGGTCAGAATCCGGAGTGTATAGCGTGCTAAGATGGCATCAAGAAACGCTCAACCACTGTTGACAACACCGATGTCTAGACCTCCAAATGCGATTGTTTCAGTTGCTTCCGGTGTGAAATAAGTCCCTAGCATTTCAGCTACAATAGAGTCACTTGGATGGATTGAATGGAGCGTATCAATAGCACCGACAAGTTCAGAGATGACAGCTTCTTGATTGGTGGGGGTCAAATGTGGCCAAATATCCTTCAACACCACATCATCGACAAACTCAATGACAGCATAGAATAATTCTTGGTCTTTTTCATTTTTGACGCGACCAACACTGTAGGTTTCTGGGACTAAATGAGCAATGCGACTGGCGGCGATTTTCTGCATGCCGGCAACGATAGGAAAGGTACTCTCCTAGTTACCTTCATCACCGTGAACCTCAAGTCTAATCACACATTCCGTGTGCACGCCATCAAAAAGTGTGTCAAATCCAACTTTGAAGACGCATTTAGCTACATCGCATTGATAGATGCTGGTATACCATGGTGCAATCGAAGGAAAGATAGCTTTGAGTAAAACCTCATCTGGGGAAACATCTTCAAAGTCCATGGGGAATAAGTCGTAGCTTGACTTTGTCGGATGTTAATAAACAGAAAAACGGGTTGTGGTAAAATCAAATGACAAAGAGGATAGGTTTTGAATATTGACGGACTGGGTCAGGACGAAGTTAGATTTGAAATTGGAAACTTTCATGGGGTTACAATTGCGGCACACATCATAAAATGACTTCCGCATCGAGTATTTTCGATGAGGACCAGAGCCAATAGAATCAAAATACGCACCTTCCACCTGCAACTTCTCTGTTATCCTACCCCGCACGTAGTTGAATGGTGTTTGTGTTTCTGTGCGTGATGTTGTGGTACTTTGTGGATGCAGAATCGCCCGCTTTACCTGGAATCTTTGAGATTTTGCATGTCATTATCCATCTCCAAGCGCTTTATGTCTACGAATTGCGCATGTACTGGAATATGTACATCGAGAACATACAGACCAATCAGCATCGATTTTTCATTTCCCGATTGGTTTAAATTTGCATGTACGAATGTGACAAAGTTTTTGGTTGCCAGCATGCCAATTTTCACTGAAGACAGAAACTGCAATATACTCATATCTATGTCATTGGCTGGTACTTCGATATTTGGAGAGAACTGTTTGTTGAAGGCCAGCAGTAAGTAGCCGAATGTCGACATCCGGATATTGTGATTTATGAGGCGTTGACATGTGTATGTAAGAGTATTACTAATCTCGTAATTCATAAATAAATTCTACATTTCATGATTCACTCTACATTTTTCATCATACATCTATCTCATCAAAACACACTCTCTAACACCATCATGACCATCATCAATATGCCTCCATTTGTTAACCATGCCAAATGTGCCGTGTGTAGCAGAATCCCTAATACCAACTCAGGTAACCCATGCAAATGCTACTATAGTCCCTCGCCCTCACAGTCTCTATCGACATCTTATAATCGGTATGCTCATCAATACTACGCTGATGATGAGGAATAAGAGCACTAGATGTCTTTGTTGTAAGTTCGTGGAATTTGTATGTCAGTGTGCATGCGTTTGAGTGTTTCTTTCTCTGCCTTTGGTATCGTTAACTGGCATTTAAGAAGCAATGTATTGGCATAGTAGGAACTTGTCTGACATACACAAATCTATATTTACAATAGTGTAGCCCAAATATGATGTGAATATAATTGAGTTTTCTCTGAAATTCTAATCTTGTGTTTTTACTGTTTTTACTGCTATGGATGAATGGTTAAAGATGCGAACAGGGGTTAAATACCCGCTTCTTTGCCTTAACTCTAACCTAATTTGGAAATATGTTTTGAGATTCTGACAAAGTCTCAATGTCAAAGACAAAGATTATTGAACATTATTCAATACCTTGTCTACCACACGGTACATGTGATTGGCATTTGTAACCGCTTGAACCTAGTCACTATAAACACTCAAGGACAATTTTTCGATTATGTCGACACTAACACAAGTAACGGCCAGCCTAGCGCAGTAGTCATGACCAGACCTATCACATCATGAGCCCAATATCGGAATGCTAGTCAGCCTATTGTAGTAGACAGCACTCATCCCACCGCCACTAAGGGTGAACATTGACCTCAAAGTAGATCTATTGGGCCATGTAGTAGTGTAATTTAGTCACCATTGTGCCTAATTGATTAAGTTAGTTTTCCTAATAGTAATGGCCTGGAACAGCTAGAGAGCGACACAGACTTTGGGACTTTGAGACTCTGGATTTGATGTAGGGTGGACTTGTTCAACTGGGTCTGTTTCATATTACTCTCTCATTAGACGTTAGCAGGTTCCCATTCTAACCTAGGCTAACCGGTGGTGCTGATGGTTAAGCTCATTCGGGTCGGGTAGAGGTTATCATGGGACCCTCATGGTTACTCATGGTAGCTTCAGACGTTCACGACTACGATTATATGGCCTCGGAATGAGAGTAAGAGGCCATCGATGAGAACTAAAATGAATTAAAATGGACAACAGATGAGTAGAAAATCAGAGTATAAAGTTAGTCTTGGTCCTCGAGATATGGCATCACGACATCTATTGAAGCACCACCAATCAGTGATCCAGCTTGCACTTTCCTAACAATATTTGACAACTACTTCCAATAATCACCAATATCTGAAGCCTCTACATCATCCGCTAGTTTTGGAGCCCTGAGGCACCTCAACTGTTGCCGCCCCTTCCATAGAAACGGCCGCGACATCCCCATCTGCCTCTGCCCCACCAGCTGCTACTCTCCCCTGCGTGTCTAACTGAGAAACCAACACCACCCTTGTGAACTTGAGTTCTGATCTAAACCAACGCTGGGTCTCCGACTCCAGGGAGTTGGACCGTGACTACGATTCCAACGACAGGCCCGAGGAGAGACGTCGCGAGACTGGAGATTACCACAATGAGTGTCATCGTGATAGATGTCACCGTGATGCTCTGTCTGTCTCGAATTACAGTTCTGTGATTTCGACCAGCTCCTCTGCGTACTACAACTACTTGTACCCTTCCACAAGCTTGGCCAGGAGTACTTATTCCGGGAACTTATACTACAGCAACGGGTATGGATACAACAGCCCGTCTCGAGTTTCCAATGACTGGTTCGACTATTCAAGCTCCAGACGCGATGACCCCGTCCTCGTGCGCAGTAATACACCTGCTTATTATAACCATAGGGCTGAGGGCCCGTGCAAGTGTTCTGATTGCAGAACAAGGCCTTCGTCTTCTGGGGAATCTGTTTCGAGAGGCAGCTCGCGTCTTGGCTCTAGACAGACTTGAAGTACCTATTATGAGTCCATTTCTCGCTACAGTGAAAGCGCCCGTCGTCTGCCCTGCTGCCGTTAAGTATGTGACTGTGATAGTATTTACTTTGGTGTATCATCTTGTATCTTGATTGGTGGAATTCGTGTAACTCCAATATCCAACACGCCCTACTATTGACAGTCTTTACCGCATGTTATTTAGTTTAGCACTCCATCTGCCTATCACTACAGTCCTTACTATCCATAGTTTTCTTCAATAAATGAAGAATTATGTCCTTTGTAACCCGATTTTCGTTAAATGTCTTGTCAGATCCCAAATTAACCAAAATGCAACGTTCATTGATCCTTCCGCACGGGTTCTCCAGTCGGCCTATGCACTATATATGACCTTAAGATTTCAAAGCCCTATGGAGATTTCCTACGGGACAGCGCTGCGGCGTTGTGCAATTGTGCCGCTCGCGAAAACGAGTTTCTATGGTTTCGGCGACTAGTCCGGAGAGCTGGAAATGATGGGGAGGGAACCCCATATTAAATAATTATACCTTTTTTTTGCGAGTTTTCCTCAATGCAACGGACAGGGGCCATGGCCCTGGAATGAGAAAACGGGGAAAACATAACATCTGTCGAAGCTTCGGAGTATGTTGTCCAATGCAGGTAAGAGATCGGCAGTGACTTTGGGAGAAATGTTTTGTCTCTTCTGTGCCGTGTCTCTGAGTTTTACTTGAAATATTTAAGATATACGCAAGCGGATGTAGTTTTTAGATGGTTCGAAGGAGAAGGTTCAGTGGTTGTGGAATCATGAGCTTGGGGGGTCGTTTATACGGAAAGTCCCTGGTATCAACATTTCGCTGCCCACCACCCGCATATTTGTTGTATCCGTTTCACCAACTTATGACACCCGCGCCAGCGAGAACCTCTCCGTACCGAGGCTCTCCGCACAATATCAACCTGCTAGGCATATCTCCTCACAAGTTCTACGCCAGTTCTTCTCGGGAGCACAATTTTCAACATGCATGCACAGTATATCTCATATCCTCGTGCATCATGTTGGTGCGTGTTATCTATATGAGTATATGGCACAATATGATAAATCAAATGCGTCTGGTTATGACGTTTCCTCCTGCATCACACTATCCATCGTGCGTTCAGCTGAGTTTAGAAAAATCGTATCGATTATCTTGTTGACAACACGGCTGGAGAACATTGGGTCTTGCATATATTCCAATATGTATCTGGATATCTCGGCAGCCCATACCAGAATTGACAGCTCTTTTTCTTTTCTTTTTTTTTTTTTTAGCAAATATACATATATATTTTCCTTCCGCCAATAATCACAGTCACACACAGCCGCCGACAAACCTATAAAAATCCCAAAACAAGCAAATAACACCAAAATAATCACCGTATCCGCCATCCCTTCCGCATCAACCCTAAAAGTCACTCAGACACAGCCAAATCAGCCGCCGTAACTTTTCATGAGTATCCCGTCCTTGATATTCCCGGGGCGGCAAGCCCATCCGCTATGCTGAGACTAACGCAAAACTGAAAACAATTCTGTCATCACACAAGTATATCGTATACTAATTGAAACATCACATCTCACTATTCCTCGAATCTCCAGATGTCTACGTATCTGTGATTAAGTGATTTTCGTGTGAGCGTGCATACATATTCACGCCAAGAGCGAATCAAGTCTCGGTCCATCCACCCACAACAACCGAACAGACCGGCTCATCAAATGCTAAACGTGCGATATTATGTACTATATTTATTCCAAATCGAAAATATGAATATATCAATCTCCTTTATCTCGACATGTGTTGGCGCTCTGTGCATGTTTCACTAGTAGGCCTTATAGGGACACATGGAGGGGACAGCTAGAACTGGATCAACAACGCTTTGGCAACATCGCCAAAGAAATGAAGTTGATGTGGGGGCACATTTTGGATTGATTCTAGTGATGGTAATGTTGCCCTGAGCGTACGTAAGGAGGTGTGGTTGCTTGTTACCGTTTGAGGGTCGGTGTTCGTGGGGCTTGTTTGACCGTCCCGCGAACAGAAACTCTTGCCGCGACATCACCGTCAATGTGTGAAACGGATTCATGTAATGGCACTTGGAATTTCGAGATCACATCCAACCTTACCTATATAGCAACGGTATCATTATTTGACATAGGGTGCAATCCATCGGACTTCAGTCACGATTCAATTTTTTCTTATGTTCCAGTGTGGCCATGTTACATATAACATATAATAATCCGCCGTTGGGTATTGATCTAATTGAGCAGGGGTACCATATCCATCAGGTTCAACCCTTCTACTCCGCTCACGAGACGTCATCATGGGCCATGACGGCGAGGTATTTGATATCTCCCCAAGCATTTCGTAGAGAAAGTATTTAGAGCAACTTTATGGTGACGATCTCCGGGCTACCAATCTCTTCCCGTATTTTTTGTTCATACAAAGATATGTCTATCATCAGCTGACCATCTGCCCGCGCGGCTCAGACAATACCGTCTACACTACACAAGTGAAATCTTCACGATAGTCTCAATCCCCACCACCGCTAGACAGACCTACAAGATGGTGAATCCCACAACTGCTCCCCGCCACAAATCCCCACAACTTAAAGTTGTTAATCCCAGTTTTCATGACGTGTTCGAAATGCTGAGGAATCTCATGTTCACGGCGGAAAGGGGGGGGAGTCTTATCCACATTATCCATCCTCCATCCTAAGCTGCACCAAACATGCCACTGCCGTCATGGTTCCGTTCTATAACCTTGCATACAAAAATCCATTAAATGTTTAGTCTCAATGTTACGCAGCCCGCCGAATCAAGCCCCACCAAGTTTCAGCATCGTCTGGCCTTGATTGATTGTGTCGCTTTACCCACAACTCAATTCTATCCCATCTCAACTTGTCATTTTGACATATTGTCATAAAAACATCATTGAGGACCATCAGTACAACACTCAGAAACAATATGCCGACTCTAGAGACATTCAATCCATCAAATTGTTCCATATGGCACTTTACATTGACTGCATTAATCACATTGATCGAGCCAGAGAACCAAATGCAATAATCTTGGACGCCTCAGGGTCGGTACGGCGTAGCAAATGACTTTTATGGGACTGTAACAGTGTTCATGGGGCCTGTTTCAGGATTCATATTGCCCATCTTGCTGTGCCCCGTCCGTGCTTTAGTGGACAATCGGTTGAAGTCGTCAGTTCAAAGGTTATGGCAATCATCTATCACACTTACAACCGCTATATCTTTGTGAGAAAAGAGGATTTGTTCTCATGTTTCGTTTCAATGGTTTTCTATGGAATATATTCAATAGGGTTAGAGCTAAGAGCATTGAATTGATGTGACACCACTAGTATTGCGACTGGTAGTGAATGGTCTCGGCCCTTGTAGTTACGAAGATGAGTTTTACTCCGAAAATCAGACGTATCAGAAGTTGAAGTTGAATGCAAGTAGCCGTCTCGGTGAGGGTCTGGGGGGCCGGTGAGCTGGATGGTGATACATGAACCTGCATTGTATGTCGAATTTGCGCAATTTGGAGGTTTCAAAAGACAACAAAGTTCACCGAGAAATGATAAAAGTGATTACCCAGATAGTTGGTAGTTAGTATCGGTAAACTTGTGGATTCTTTAGTTGATACCGGAGCCAAGCCACCAAGGTCCCGACACACAGACCAATCAGATCACGGAATTCCAACACATATTTGCCTTCCAAAATCAATCGCTAGAAAATCGGGTTTATATATGCTGAAGACGCCGTGTAACAAAGACTTGACACTGAAATCAAGTTTCTTTGGTTACCAGTGATTCTGGTGCGCTGTCAAAAATCCCCATTGCGAATTCTAGTATATTCGATGGCCATAGAAAAGGCAGTGAATTGACCATTCATTGAGAGTTTCAAGTTGCCGAATGCTCAAGAATCCATTGACGTCTATGATGGCATTGAGGTCTGAAAATACCGCTTCTGGCAGGCGGCAGGCGGTATATGCAATATACCGGCAGATTGGCTTTTCACCGCCCGATAATGCCCAAAATGGAAACTAGGCCAAGCGCAGGATACCTTAACGACACGTTCACATTCCAAGCTGGAGGGTGATATACATCGCGAAGTTGGGCTCACGATATCTTTATCAAAGTCAACTTTCTCTATCATCACAGACTTGATTATATAGAAAAGTAGATCTTTTTCACCCCGTGAGCTGTGCTTGCGACCACACCCTGATCGTGCCCCAGACTGCATCCCCTGTTAATTAATCAGCTCTTACAGCAACAAGATTCATCGAGCTGCTTCTAGTGTGCCGGGATCCGGTTTTGCGCTTACCTCATACACCTCATACTGATACCTGTTCTTCTTGCCGTTTGCCTTGAGATTTTTCTAAACCGCCATACTTCAACCATCACAATCTCGCATATTTCCATTGGCTAGTCAGCCACATATTCGTTCACGATGGAAAGCGCATTCGCATCATCCATCACCGACATACTTGCTGAATTTTCTATGAACCCAGATAAGGGCCTCAGCGATCAGCAAGTTATTCAACTTCGTGCCAAGCATGGTCGCAACTGTACGTCTTATTCCACACCCGCCAGCCGGTCGACTGAGTGATATAATCTGCAGTCGTATCTACCATGGTATCCCGCCATATGCTGTACGCATTACATCACTAACTGTACAACCCCTTACAGCTATTCCCGAGGAGCCTCCAACCCCCATCTGGGAGCTCATCCTCGAACAGTTTAAGGATCAGCTCGTGCTGATTCTGCTCGGCTCCGCTGCCGTCTCCTTTGTGCTTGCCCTCTTTGAGGAAGAGGGCGGCTTCAGCGCATTTGTGGATCCCACCGTGGTACGTCTATACAGCATTGCTAAATAATGGTTCTAAGCTTATTACTAATCAATGTCTTACATCTAGATTCTCACCATTCTCATCCTCAATGCCGTTGTCGGTGTGTCACAAGAAAGTAGTGCCGAAAAGGCTATCGTCGCTCTTCAACAGTACTCCGCCAATGAGGCCAATGTTCTTCGTAATGGCCAGATCTCCCGTGTCAAGGCCGATGAGCTGGTCCCCGGTGACCTCATCACCGTCTCCATTGGCGACCGTATCCCCGCCGACTGCCGTATTGTTTCGATTGATAGCAACAGCTTCTCCGTGGATCAGGCAATATTGACTGGCGAAAGTGAGAGTGTTGGCAAGGACGAGACGGTTGTCCTTAGTGACAAGAAGGCCGTACTTCAGGATCAGGTCAACATGCTCTTCTCTGGTACTACCGTCGTGACTGGCCGCGCTCATGCCGTTGTCGTTCAGACTGGTTCCTCGACTGCTATTGGTGATATCCGGGAGAGCATTACTGCGCAGATTTCCGAGCCCACTCCTTTGAAACAGAAGCTCGACGACTTTGGCGACAGCCTTGCCAAGGTCATTACCGTCATCTGCATTCTCGTCTGGCTGATCAACATCCCCAACTTCAATGACCCCTCGCATGGTAGTTTTGTCAAGGGTGCCATCTACTACCTCAAAATTGCTGTTTCCCTCGGTGTCGCCGCCATTCCCGAGGGTCTGGCTGTCGTCATCACGACTTGCCTGGCTCTGGGAACCCGCAAAATGGCCGCTAAGAACGCCGTTGTCCGCTCTCTTCCTTCCGTTGAGACTCTGGGCAGTTGCAGTGTCATTTGCTCCGACAAGACCGGTACTCTCACCACTAACCAGATGAGCGTCAGCAAGGTTGCCTTCCTGTCTGAGACCGGTTCTTCTCTGGAGGAACTCGACATCAAGGGCTCTACCTTCTCTCCTCGCGGTGAGGTCTTCAGCAATGGCCAAGTTATCCACGACGTCACCAAGACTTCTGTTACTGTTCGCCAGATCGCTGAAGTTGCCGCTCTTTGCAACGATGCCCGCCTTGACTACAATGAGACCAACTCTACCTTTACTAACATTGGCGAGCCTACCGAGGGTGCTCTCCGTGTCTTGGCTGAGAAGCTTGGTCCTGTCGCCCCCGAATCTGCTACCCCTCTTGAGAGCACCAATTTTGCCAGTGCCATCTACGAGGACCACTACCCTCGCCTGGCCACTTTCGAGTTTTCTCGCGACCGCAAGAGCATGTCCGTTGTTATCAAGTCTGGTTCTCAAAAGAAGCTTCTCGTGAAAGGTGCACCTGAGTCTGTTCTTGAGCGCTGCACTCACGCTGTTCTGGGCTCCTCTGGTACTAAGGTCACTCTCAATGCCCAATTGAACGCCTTTATCGCTGCTACTATCACTGAATATGGTAACCAAGGCCTCCGTGTCATTGCCCTTGCCAGCGTTGACGATGTTTCTGAGCACCCTCTTTTGGATACCGCTGCCTCTACCGCCGATTACGCTAAAATTGAGCAAAACTTAACCTTCATTAGTGTCGTTGGTATGATGGATCCTCCTCGCCCTGAGGTCACCAACTCCATTCGCCAGTGCAAGGAAGCCGGTATCCGCGTCATTGTCATCACCGGTGATAACCGTAACACTGCTGAATCCATCTGCCACCAGATCGGCGTCTTTGGTACCAATGAGGATATTACTGGAAAGAGCTACACTGGTCGCGAATTCGACAATCTTACTGAATCTGAACAGGTTGAGGCCGCTAAGCGTGCTTCTCTTTTCTCTCGTGTTGAGCCTGGCCACAAATCCAAGCTGGTTGATATTCTCCAGGGTCTGGGTGAGGTCGTTGCCATGACTGGTGACGGTGTCAATGATGCTCCTGCTCTGAAGAAGGCCGATATTGGTGTTGCCATGGGTTCTGGTACCGATGTTGCTAAGCTTGCTGCCGACATGGTTCTGGCTGATGACAACTTTGCCACCATCGAGAGCGCTATCGAAGAGGGTCGTTCTATCTACAACAACACTCAACAGTTCATCCGCTACCTTATTTCTTCCAACATCGGTGAGGTCGTCTCCATCTTCTTGACCGCTATCTTGGGCATGCCCGAAGCTTTGATCCCTGTCCAGCTCCTTTGGGTCAATCTGATCACCGATGGTCTTCCCGCTACCGCTCTATCATTCAACCCCGCCGATCACGACATTATGAGACGTGCCCCCCGCAAACGTGACGAGGCTCTTATTGGCGGCTGGCTTTTCTTCCGCTATCTGGTCATTGGTACCTACGTTGGTGTTGCCACTGTCGCCGGTTACGCCTGGTGGTTTATGTACAACTCGGATGGTCCTCAGATCTCTTTCAGTCACCTCCGCCACTTCCACTACTGCTCTGTTGACTTCCCCGAGATCGGTTGCTCCATGTTCAGCGATGACATGGCCAAGTCAGCCTCTACTGTCTCCCTTTCTATTCTCGTGACTATCGAAATGTTCAACGCCATGAACGCCCTTTCTTCTAGCGAGTCCCTCCTGACTCTTCCCCTCTGGAAGAACATGATCCTCGTCTACGCCATCATTCTTTCCATGGCTTTGCACTTTGCCCTCCTGTATACTCCCTTCCTCCAGACCCTGTTTGGCATTCTGCCTCTCAACTGGAACGAGTGGCAGGCTGTGCTCATTATCAGCGCGCCAGTCCTGTTTATCGACGAGGTGTTGAAGTTAATTGAGCGCAAGTTCTTCATGCAAGCTGCTGTTTCAACTATGTCAGATGACAAGAAGAAAAACTAGAGATTTCTTGACTGGCCAGTTGCCCAGCGGGATACAGAGTCGGGGTCGCATATGCTTCGTTTTGAATTGTGGCCGCCATACCACGACGATCCCATGTGTGCAGTTGAAGAATAAGCGGGATATGTTTATCTTAAGGTTATATCAGTGTATTAGTACAAAAAGACTCATACCATATAAGTACTTGATCAATAAAACTGTGTTATCTAGGTCTTGAATTCCTCAAATATGTGGTATATGGTTGTGAATTATCATTTATTCGGTTGATATGTGTCTTGCGTAACTTTCTATCTCTCACAGAACTGCATGCGCAGACCGACATCATTGTGCTAATCCAATAGTTGAAGAGAATTCATGAAATAGACTAACGCCTGCAAAACAAAACAGTTGAACTGACTTCCTATCCCGCTGTACAGCTCCCTCGATTTCCTTCTCATTTTCATAATTGACGTCCTCTAATCTACCCCGGCTCCTGACTGTGTGTCTCGACTTAATCTTGTCTACCCTTGAGTAATCTCTTGGTGACTTTGTCCTTCTCGATGATGTAGACGTGGGCACCCCAGCCGGCCAGCGCATCTCGGTCGACGGCATTAAGAAGGGCTTGCGACACCGTCTCGAACAGATCCTCGGGGGCCTATCAATTAATCACCATGTTCATCAACATTCATTCATCCAGAGGGTGGAGAAATAGCTTGCTGCATGTCACCGTTTTTACTCACCAGATCAGGCTCCCACAGGTTCTCGCACATGCCAAACAACTGCTCAGTCGCCGTACCAGACACGATGAAATCCTTTGCAAAATCAATGCACCCAATGCTATCGAAACCGCAGATAAACGGCTCCCCGGTCTTGGGATCCAACCCCGCAACTACCGGGCTGACAAAGTACGGACCGAAACGCCGCTCGTACAACGATGAAGACACCAGATTGGCAAAGGTCCGCGGGGCAATGTTGCGCTCCTCACGCAACCGGTACATGTTGGTCTTGTAGCGAAAGAGATCGCTGACGGTGTTGACGTCGGTGGCGAGGCCCGTGAGGCCGAGGAGCACGTCGCCGTATTGGAAGATTTTGGGGAAGTTGTTGGAGACGGTGAGGGCTTGGAGACCCAGGCGGAGATCGCAGGCGATGGCGACGCAGTCTTTGCCGACCATGGCTACGCAGGCACCGCCGTCTAGAGAGTGTGGTTAGCTAGGAGGGGTCTGGGGATGGTGCGGTGGTGCGGGGAAGTGGGGTGGATTATTCAAAACGGAGTGGGCGCGGCGCGGTAGGGAACGTACTAATCGAGAATGGCGACGACTAGAGAAGAGAGATCAGGTTAGCATTGAGTTGTATATATGCGACTTTGGAGTGCGGTGGGCTGTAATTATGCTGGCATCGCGAGTGATGTCGTCACAGATATCCATCTTGGAACCGCCGTACCATAATGGTTGTCTTTCAAAGCTCGGCGCAAGTATATAACCACGGGGTATTAAATTTCAGGAGGAGAAACAGAAATCAGAGAATACCAAGCCAGATGAGGGGTTGATTAGGTCCGAAGCAAGATTTGTCGTCGTCTGTCAATGTTCGTCGCTATTTAACTATCACAAGCTCTATGCCAATTATCAAGGCTTCTTGCAAGCTTATGTTCACAGGCGTCAGCGGCTCCCAGAAAGGCTGCTAGCATGCTGCGTAGCTTGTAACTAAGCTGCTAACCCTTTCCAGCACCAAACAAGGCAGACGGCTTCTGCGTAAACTGACCGGGTAATCCTCGGATGACCCAATTGATTAGTCTTATTGGTCGGGGCTTGCCAAATGAACTCTGAGAACTCACGTAGGCCTGGTGCCTGCATTACTGATGGGGGCAGGGATTACTAAGCTGGAGCTTCAGTGCTTGTTCTGGTTCCTGAACCTAAATGAATCTAACCCACAATGGGGTTGGGTGATATGCAAAGAGTACGTGTATATGACATTGATAATAATATTTTGATTATATATATAAATGCCAAAGTCATAGTTTTATACTGAAAACCTCATGTTTTTCATTATTCTGACACATACAATCTGTGGACCCTTCTCATTCGTTGTAGATCTGTGCAACGGCTCTCTCCCACCAGCCGGCTTATATCGTAGACCCTGAATTGGCACTTGCTTTCTAGGGCATTCCACATCTCGATTCACCAGTCAAGGTTGATGAGATCTTCTGTATCTGACTTTTGTCATCATCGCTGATTTACCATTATTTCATTTCAACTTTCCATTTGATTTTGTCATAGATCTCATCACGCATCCAAATGGCTTCAAATGTTTGGGTTATCAGCTCTGAGCTGAAACGTACTCAGATCAAGGTTACGCCTAATACCTACCTCTCTGACGTACTCGCAGAAGCTTGTACAAAGTTTGGCATCAACAATGATAAGTTTCAACTCAAGTATGTATCCAGTGGCCCAAATCTTTGATTCAGGTTCTGACACATCTGTAGACATAATCAAAAGCTCGTCGACTTGTCATCACAATTTCGTCACGCTAAACTCCCTGGCGGCGCCAAACTTGAGCTCGTCGCCAAATCAAAAACCCCCTCCGCCATTACTGTCGCCGTGCAACTTCCTCAACCAGAAGCCAAAGAGTTTCCTGGTGGTCGTGTAATCAGCAAGTTTCCCAGCGACATCTCATTATGGCAGGCTATGAGACAGGTGGAGGAAGGACCGGCGTCTCAAGGTCGGAATATCAATTTGACATCCCGGGGTGCGACCGATAATGTTACCAGCGGGTCCGGTCAGTTGTATTACGAGACGCCAGTCCTAAACATCATGGGCCGGGAGTTATCGACCTTTGATGACTTCCAGAAGACTCTTTCACAGCTGGGCTACAACAGTGGTAACGTTCTTATCCGGCTATCATTTAAGAAGACTGGAACCCCTCTGTTCCAGGCCATGGAGGAAATCAACCAAAAGTTCAAGCAAGCGGCTGTGGAGGAAATAGTCGCTGATAGAACAGCCGCCGAAAAAGCCGCAGATCCCAAGCCAGACCCTGTATCTGAGGCACTCGAAGCCGCTCAACCGGAAGATCCTAAAGACCCCACTCCGACTCCCGCGGATGCTTCGTCCGAAACACCCATATCCACTACCACAGTTTCTCCAGAAGTCACACCCAGTCAGTCACCATCAGCATCCGATCCTCTGCAGCCGGTTACCATCTTCTCTGCACCGACCGGAAATACACCAGTTTCTGCCACCGTCCCTTTTAACGAGGAGGACTACACGCCTACCATTGCTCAATTACAAGCCCACCAGGCCAATCTTACCTCCCGTGCACAAAACAAACGCCTACTTTCCAATGCTGAACTTGCCGCTGAGACCGCAAAGAAATCTGCCAAGATTGCTCAGGCAAAGTCTCTGACTACCAAAGTCCGCTTTCCAGATAATACCTCTGCGCAGTGGATTTGGACATCGGAGTCCACTGGTGCTATGCTTCACCAGGCCATCCGGAAACAAATGGCCGATCCTAGTCTGAAGTTCAAGCTGGTATTGCTACCGGAGCGGAAGCCTATCACGGATGATGAAAAGAGGCTGATTTTGAATTATAAGTTGACGGGAGGTGTTATTGTGACGTTGCTTTGGGACGATAGTGTGGCCAAGGATGTGAGGTCAAAGGCGTTTTTGAATGCTGAGGCGACAAAGAATGCGAAGGAGATTGTTGTGCCGTTGGTGAAGGTGGCACAGGAGGCTCCTAAGCCCGAGACTACACCGGCACCGGCACCAGCACCAGAGTCAAAGAAGATGTCCAAAGGCGGAGTACCAGCTTGGTTCAAGATAGGGAAAAAATAGTAGCATGCCATACATAAAACATTACATTATAGCGTGTTCCAGTATAATCACATTCACAATACTAAAAGTCACCATTTAAGCATAAAAGGGATCATGGTTACTTGGACAAGATAAATGTGAAGATGTCGTCAATGTTTCTTCATTAATCAGACATCATGACCCAAAATCCCAAAGTCTTTTTAACCAAAATCGATACCCAGATGCCATTGCAGGAAAATCAAATAAAGAATCATCGCTTGTTTTGATAATTTCTTTTTTAAATCGGCTTTTTTTGTGCTGTCAATCCCATTTTTGTCTACTTTAGGTTGTCAGAGAAGGAGGACATTTAGTGGGCGACACGACGAGCCTCAGCGATGACACGCTGCATCTCGTCGACCTTCTTCTTGGCACGGCCGAAGGTACCAAGTCTGCGCTTGGCAAGCTTACGGGCACGCTTGTCCTTGGAGTTGCGCAGCAGCTCAATAACGCGGCGCTCGTAGGGTGCAAGACTAGAGAATGCTATGTTAGTTTGTTGTTCAACCTTTTCATGTTCATGTACCATGACACCTCAAGAGGGAAATGTTACCTCTAAGCCAAGTGGGTTAACTTGGTTAGAAGGGACAATGTAAACTTACCCAGCGACCTCTTTGACGACGTCACGGACGAAAGCGGTGCGCTTAGACAGGTGACCCTTGGTGCGGGAAACACGAGGCTTGACAACGCGGGGAGTGGTCTTCTATAATAATGGGAAAGAATCGAGTCAGCGTCCATCATCTGCGTTGAGCCCAGAGCAGAGACAGACGCAGCCGATATACCGAGCGAGTTGAGACGGGCCAGCAAAACTGAAATCCACCACCGAGTAAGGATCGAACATTCGTTTTCATGGAACTTCCCAAGGTCAAATATGTTCAATGTATATCCATGCCGTATTCCAGAATGGTGTCGGATCGGTGGTAGAGATTTCTTCAGGCGTTGGTCTGTCGGTCGATATATCGGCTTTGTTTGTCTCGCACACCAGTGACCAGTTTCTCAAATGAAGTATCCTTAGCCAGAAACTCTCCATGTCACCCGAGATATTCCACTCGCGTGTCATATTGAACCTCGAGATACAGATACATTCACTGAGAAACAAAACCGAGGCGAGTAGTGGGTGGCAGAGATCCTCCAAGAGGTGAGACTAGAGACGTACATGGCCGTGCTTCAGGCCAGTGGCCAGGCCATTGCGGATGGTGGTCTCCTTAGACATTTTGGTGATGTGTCGTTGAACCGGGGAAGATGTCGATGTGGTTAGACAAGACTTCTTTTAAAACCAAACAGAAATTTTTCAAAAAAGAAGTCAACTACCCAAGCCAGAGGTGGGCTGTTCAAAATTGTGGGGCAGTCAAAATTTGGACATGGGTATTTACAAGTGTGGGTTCTACACGTGATTAGTAGGTCTTCACGGTGGCGTAAGAACGTGGCGCCCTTTTTATTATTTTTAATCCATACCCTAATGTTAATGTCAAACATTGTTGACAAATCTGAGTGCATTATCGCTGAAATAATTCTATTACATTTACTAGATAATATGCAGATTTCTAAGTTTTTCCATCAGGTGAAACTCGACATTCTTCTAAGTTTTCGAATCACATTACCAATCAGCTCAGACGGAACATGATATTCTGTATACATGAATACGATACTGCGTGAACTCAGCTTCTCGCGAGCCTCAATCTAAAATAGAAACTTGAATTGTGGTGGCTTTTTCGTGAAGCGAATGATCTGCTTGAAAAATATATTATACGGCAAAGCACAGAATCGGTTCGAGAACGGACTGGCAGAAAGACTGGCGGAGTACAGGTACGACATGATGTTGTGTACATCGCTTTCACCGTTTGCCTCTACGTATTCTGATCCCAAATAATCCGGAAGGGCTATGAGGTGTCTCCATGTTTGATTGTTTTCATCAATGAATGCAGTCACGGACTGGTACTGGACAACCACACATGCCGTTTTTTGACACCGTTTTGTCTATTTTTGTAAGTCTTTTGTAAAGCCACAAACTTGTTGTGTACATATGCCATGATCATACCGCCACCGCTGTGCCAAATCTTGACAGAGACATCAAATTGAGGACACAAAGGGAAGAGTTTTGCTACAGCTACGGAATGAGAGATACCGTAGCTCTAAGTACCAAGAATTGTAAGTAAAAGGTACATAGTAACATAATTTGTTGACCCTAACCCCTGCTAGGACGAACATGGAGTGGACTCATGATCTCTATCACCTGTGATCCTATATATCTCCTGCCATAACCCTTGGTGCTTAGGGCTACGGTATCTCATCCTGTAGCTGTAGCAAAACTCCAAAGGGAGGGCCAGGATGCGATCAGATGAGCGAATTCATGAACTCAACATGTTTCTTTTTGGGATGCATTTCAGTACACGCTTGGGCGAAGTCTCATAGGATGTTCTGAACTACTGCTTTGACAAAGAAAGCCGGATTTGCCTGGGGCTAGGAGCAGACTTTTTAGTATGGATTTAGTTTTGCGTAGTTGGTGATAGATACCAGTCGAGACGTCATCCGAAAGCACCCCTACGGGATCCCGTTGTGCATTGTGGGGCTCGTGATGCACTTGTCGCTGTTATTTGGGACCTGTGTTAGTGCACATTTTAGTAAGTTTATCAGCTTTGCTTGACAATACTGATTATACGCTATTCATATTCTCCTGAAAGTGGATTTTAGAAGAGGTATTATTTGTTTGGGTGTGATTGAACAAGGAACCTCTTTATTTTTGTTCTAGTTGGGGCTGCCAATACTACTGACAGAGCGTTTGCCTCACCCCAGGCACTATTATTTCTATCATTGTTATCAACATTCTGTAGTTGGAGGGATACCATTGGGATTTTGGATTTTGATCGTTGGGTTTTGTATAGCCCCAGCCTCATCCTGCACGCAACAAACGTCAACCACCGACCCCGATCCAATGACGAAGCCCTGAATAAGCGGGTACTGCGTGCCTTCATTGTGTGTCGAAAGGCTCGTGTGTGACGAGTCTTTCGGTTCAGTATCCAATCAAAAATCATGGCACGCTGTAGTCGTATGGGCTGAAGGGAGATCTTGGTGGGGTTATAGGTGCGGGCTCGTTAATTCATGGACATGCATGTAAGGTGGTAGTCTAAAGAAACCGCCTATATCACTGATTGCCGGTATCGCGGATTTCTTTATAAACAAAACTCATATCTGCCATCTAGTTGATCTCTTGTTGATACACAACCTCCATCATATCTTTTACTCAACTTAGTCCCTGTTTATCTCCGTATTGCTTACATTCTATATACTTGTACTCTATCACATGCACTCGCAACTCATCTCTTCAACACACTCTCCAACACTCTTATCAACATAAAACAAAATGCTGGCCACTGAGATCTTCTGCCTTATCCCCTCAGTCCTGGCTCTTGCTATCCCCAGACAGACTGGCTGCACCAGCGATACCCTTCCCACCTCTTTCACCATCTCAGACTTTACCGCCGTCTCATCGGACAACGGCACCACCCTTAGCGAGTACACCTTCCAGTACCAGGCCTTTTCCGCCGCCAAAAATACTGGCGCTGTCATCACATGCTCGTACAACTCTTCATCCGTCCCCGTTACCATCGAGGGTAGGAGCGACCGGTGGTCTTGTGACGATCCACTCACACAATTCCTCATGAGCTCTGGCGGCAAGCTCACCATGGTCCAGAGTGCCTGCATTCAAAACAAGTACGTTGTTACCTAGGACTATCAATCAACAAATTTGAGATTCATGTGCTAACCAGAATTGCAGTGAGGCTACATACGAAGCTAGTGGAAGCGTACAGCCTAGTTTGTCTTGTGCTGGCAATACTAATTCCACAGTCTCGAGACGCTATTCGCAGACTTGTTCTTCTTCCAAGTTCTCCGGTAGCTTCCGCAGCTTGGTTCCCATCCAGATCGGCGCCTAAACCTCACTGACGTCATGTGCTCACGATTACTGACCTTACTTCTTTTTCTATCTTACGATACCTACAGTTGCACTTGCCACTCTCTTTGTATATCTCTGGTGTGGTTCTTGTATTATAACTTTAATGACATACGGGACACGATGGTTCATGTGAATAAACTTACATACTAATATATTTTAATTACAATCAAACCAATCCTCATAGTCTGCAAAAAATGAACATGTCCTATTTTTGTCTTGACGTGATATTAAAGAACCGGACTCGAAAGTCGGATCTTGACATTTGACAATGTCAGGCTTGAGATCTGGAAATTATCTGTCCAAAAGTATCTTGATATCCCATACTACAGCCAATGAGAGTCTTGCATCTTCGGCAGCTGCAGCGCTTTTTGTTCACTGTGGGTCCCAACAATTCATCAAAATGTCACCAAATTGGGGTTTGATGGTTGACATGCGACAAATGTGAAGCATTTCAACGGACACAAAAACGTCATTCAGTTCCCAACCGCTGGCGGTCTCCAACATTTCTTGGTTCCTTATAACTGTTGCGCATTACCTCTCTATTTTTCTCACATCTTAATGATTTTCCCACGTATATATTTCTATTTTTCTACCAACATTAATACTTTTAATCATTTAAATGAAACATAATGCAGTCCTTGTGGGCTTACTTGCGAGTATCGCCAACTCTGCATGTGCTACCGTCCACCAACTCGACAACTCACCCGCCCGCTTCATATCACCTCAAACCACTGCGCAATCCATAACACCGCAGTTGTTCTCCTCATTAGAACGCATGTCCCGACTCGTCGACATCAGCTATTGCGTCGGAACCACAGGAATCAGTAAACCATTCGCGTGCGCTAGTCGCTGCCACGATTTTCCGTCATTGGAACTGGTACAAACATGGAATACGGGGATCATGATGAGTGATAGTTGTGGGTACATCGCGGTGGATCACGGTTTTCACAAGGGAATTACTGTGGCATTTCGAGGGACATATAGTGTGACAAATACTGTGGTGGATCTGACAACGACACCACAGGCTTACACTCCGTACCCTGTCCCGGATGACGGTCCCGATAGTGAAGTGGACGAGTATCATTGTCATAACTGTACAGTGCACACTGGGTTTTACATGTCGTGGGAGAATGCCCGGGAGGTGGTCTTGCCTAGTCTTCGTGCCATCCACGAGCAATACCCCGACTATCCTATCCACCTCGTCGGCCACAGTCTAGGTGGTGCGGTAGCGACACTCGCCGCTATCGAATTAAAAGTTGGTCTTGGATGGGATAACATAGTGGTAACTACTTTTGGTGAACCGCGAATCGGCAATGCAGGCGTTGCAGACTTTGTCGACCGAGTATTCAGCCTGAATGAGACGGATTCGGCCATCAATGCTAGACTCCGCAGAATCACACATGCGGACGACCCAGTGCCCTTACTGCCTCCGGCCGAGTGGGGATATGTGTCTCATTCTGGGGAAATTTTCATTGCGAAGCCGGAATTATACCCCGATGTCAGCGACGTGAGAATATGTACCGGTGCACGAGACCCAGAGTGTATCACGGGTGATGAAGAAGAAGTAAAAAGTGCCCTATTCACACTCAGAAAGCTAGAGCGGACGAATGGGGGACCTCTTGGCATCTTCCGTGATGCTACCGGATGGGTTCGGGCTAATCGGGAGAAGTTGAAGGCAATTGGTATGGGTATCCCAAGACTCTGGGAGTTGTTCTTTGCTCACAGAGACTACTTCTGGAGACTGGGGCTTTGTGTTCCGGGCGGTGATCCCAAGGACTGGACCAAGGGAAAATTGGCATACGAGCTGGAAGATGTTGCCGGTGATGTTACTCATGAGCTATGAGCGGGAACTGGGTCACGAGGTTATGAGAATACCATTTGAATTTATTCACACACCATTCTTAATTGCTCAATATTGGCGTTTGATATTATTCATTATTCTAGCAGAGCTGTCCTGAATTATTAGCTTTTAGGCTTTTTCTGCCAATATGTCACTGTATTTCCAAGGATGTCCTCATCCGCTCGTAGAGCTCTTCATCTTCTGTCCGCCAGGCGGTTCTTTGCGGGAAGACTTGGCAATAAAGTTCCAAAATACACGCCTTCAGTGGTTGGTAGCGTGGGGCGAAACACTTGTTAATTTCGGTTTCGAAGTCGTTTTCAATATTTATGAAGAACAGTCGCTTGGCGCCAAGACCGTTAAGATCATGGTTGTTAGTTCGTCCAGTAGGCTTCGGCTACCCTCATTAGGATGGTTATAGTCGATACACTCAGAAAAACACCTAAAGAATGATTCCAGATCATTCATGAAGCCGTGAATACCGTGGATACCAGCCAAAACATTTATTTATATGTATATGATAGTGCTGGCTTTGTGAGCTCTATCAGGTGATGGATCATTAAGATCGACGGCATGGTCGAGATCAACAATCTCAGTCTGGATGGATCACTGCAATCTTTGTTGACAAAAATATTTACAGCAGATACATCACAATGAAGGATATTTGCTTTTTTGAGTGAGTGGTGTGCACCAATGCACTGTGCCAAGGCTTCAAGGAGGACTGACAAAGATGCTTCATGTTCAATAGGGACACCGATGCCACGCGTGATGGCACATTTGTGGACCCGGTCCAACAGAAGGCGATGAAACAAAAAAACTAGGTTTGAGCGGACCTCGTTGGTCTGAAAGACGTTTGACCTTGACTTGAACTCCGCATTGCTTGGCTCCTGGGGCGGTCTGAATCATTACTTGTTGAATCTCTGGGAAAAGACCCATCAGAATAGAAGCCGTCTTGGTAGAAAGGAGCAGCTTTCCCTTTAGTGACAACAAGATTGCGACGGATGTTAGACTTTATAGAATCATCCATGTTGTTGACCTGAAGGATATAGCCATCGAGAAACTCAAGCATGTTGGTTACTTGATTCTCTTTAGCCATTTCCAAAAACTTAATCACATCATGGCGTGGATCTGTGACTGGTCAATAACTCTTAACAACCAAAGTATACTCCATCTCTTCCTCAAAACGAGCTTCCCAGCATGTTGTACCTCGGGTTGATAATTCTTTCGTCTGAGTGATGATATTTCCCAAGACGATGCAATGCCAGTTTCCGTTGATGATGGACTCGAGATGATAGACAGGCGTACCTTCATCAGTGCCTTCGTCAGTACCATTGTCTGTATCCTCGTATGTACTATCGTCCACATCATCATCTGTACCATAACCCATATTCTCATCCTCGACGTCCCCATCCTGATCATCATCAATACCAGCGCCTGTGTTACCAGACTTTGTAGTATCACCGACACCATGATCAATCTTCATACTGATCATGAGCCCAAGAAGCTCGCAGTTCATTGTTAGGATCCCAAGGATTATCAAGACCAGCTCCTCGGCATTTGCATTGAAATTGGTGACAGTTGTATCAAACATTTCAGTTTGGTCAAAGGACCAGAGGCGCATCCTGTCCCCATGGATAACAAGGACCAAGAACAAAACGACAATTCTGGATTGAAAAGGTTTCAAGAGCATACCGGGCCAATTAAAGGCGTGTCTCGTTGATATCATCTGCAATTTTGCTTTTGATCCTAACAGGTACTAACACATCATGCCAATCGTCAATACCGTTAGCATCAGAAAAATGCACAGTCTATTTTGTAAGAATTGCCATTTCCTGGACGTGACTTCCGGGGACTGCTGGTAAATTTCCTTTGAATCGCTGATTCGGAATCTGGGTATAGCAATTGAAAAGTATCGATGGTGTGGCGAGTTATGCCGTTTAGCCACGCCGCAATATTGTCTTCGGACGTCTTCATAGGTCAGTTATTCTAGCGTTTTCGTTGGTGAAGTTTCTGGGATTTCAGTGTGCCAAAGATCTCGTCCACTACTTTCTTGTCAATAGTGTGGAAGAATACTCCACAGAGATTGAGATCATACCAGATGACATCGATGTTTCTATGAATATCTCTTTAAACCACACTGGTTCTTATGGTGGGCTTGGTGAACATGGCAGTATCTTGAGCTGCAGGTTTCAATATTGTATATTGTCCACGAGAGGCATGGAATTTTTCTGCTTGTTCGATAGCGTCATAGACACTGTTTCAGATGTCAAGGTCCGACATGCCTTCAAGAATACACTGAATTATTGGCGTGATGTAAGGACAGTTTTGTTCATAGGTGTCTTACAGCTTCTGGATATAAAACAATAGTGATGACGAGGATTTGGGCGAGGGCAAGTGTTGTATGGCAGGTTGCCTTTGTAGTATAAGCAAAGTGAATTGACAAAGATCTTTTTAAGCTACAGTGGATATTAGAACACGCGAAGACATATCTGCTACTAAATTGCTTTACTCACCTTCATTAGTCAGGCTCTTAAAGGATACAAAGGCAACGTCCAAGGTTTCATTACGACATTTCATAGCAAAGTCATGATGGGTTAAAGAAAATGACATAAGCGGATGTGCCTGGATAATGGCATGATATTTTGGATCCATAATGATAATTGTGGTGGATGTCATCAACAATTAAAAGAAAAAAAAGAAAAAAAAAAGAATGGACAAAGAATGGCTGGTGAAAGTCAATGTTGGGATCATTCAAGTCAAGCAATTAGCAACTATTATGCTTTAATGCTTAAGTATATGCACAACTTTGTTGTATATGGTTATGAATTTTTTGATTGAAGATTCATATTTTCATGAATATTCGCTATAGAGGTTAATCCGGCAATTGCTTAGCATGTCATTTGGTGGCTATCATCAGACTTTGTTCTGGTATGAAACAGAACTTTTGTGGTTATATTGAAGGACAACAGTATATGGGCAGTAGTAAAGGGTAAACTCTGACTAGCACTGGGAACTAGATGGAAAATTTTAGTCTTCAATGTATCTTTGAGGATACAGCCATTCTAGCCATGATTGACTTGGTCAGAAATCAAATGTAAATAAACATGAATCAGATCCCTTTCGTCGCACCAAGTGAATTTTGTGATGTCATCTTTTATTAACTCTCGAACCCTGACTATAGGCAATTCCCTTCTTTGCCACGTGACACTATGCATTTTACAAAAAGACTGGCTGTTAGGGTTTATTATCGTTCGAAGAATAGTATTGATCACTTGCTAACTATAGAAACGGCCATATGCCGAAATGATAATCAGACTATTTAATACATAAAGTGAGTAGACTTTGATCAATCCATCCCCACCAATGTATTGGCCTTGATCATTTGCTGGTTGTGACGAACATCTTGATAATGGCGCAAAACCAGATGGTTAAGAAGAGGATGCATATATTAAAATAATCAGTATGTACCTAAATTTTGGTATTTGGGACCCAATTACTTCCAGCAGAACTAGAGAATACATCATATATCAAATGACGTATCGCATGTCCATGGTAGAAACCTCGAGATCACGATAGTTGAGCTAGTATTTAGTTTCAGTGTTGATAGGCCACAAAAGGCCAGCATGGCCAACTCTAACCGCCCTAGTTTATGTACTCATAACCTAAATTGGGTCACTAACATGTGTGATGTGTGAGACAATACTCGCTGGTTATCTTTTTGTTCCAATTCTCGGATCCAGGGCTATGGGTTAGAATGAATGTAGCACTACATTACACTGGGCTGTCATGGCTGTTTCAACAAGATTGTTCTATGGATTGCCTATTGTTTCTATATGTAACCCCACTTGCAGGCCAAAGACAGAACACCTCAGGTTTGGTGTGAATACATAGATAGGTATGAAGTGACTTTGATGGCTTGGGATTTATATTGGAAAAAGGGGACAACATGAATTCTTGTCCCCAGATAGCTATCTATATTCAGTATGTATAACACATTGCCTATCAAGAAATCTGATAGAATTTGTGGTTAGCATTTTGATATCGCCCCCAAGACGACTTTTATTGGTTGCTCGCTTGCTGGAGCAGCACGGCAATGATCGTCACTGTGTGGTTGCTTTATTTGGACATGCTCTTATCAAAGAGGGTATGGGCTCAAGGTATGGATGAGAAATAGTCAGTTCAGTTCATCTCATGGAACTTCACATCCCTCACATACATCACTTCATTCTGGACCTAGCGATGGAAACTAAAATCAACGTCTGTCTTGTGATCAAATCTGGTAGTGGGTTGTAATTCCACCTTGCATCAGAACCCCGCTCCTCAAGATCCATGCCAAAGCTTGTTCACAGGCTAGACACGTTTCAAACAACGAAACGCAACCTAGCATAGTGAGATGACCCGGTTATTAAGAACTATCTACATTTAAAGATGTCATGAAACACGAAATGCTATACTTGAAATATGCAATGAGATGTAGCTCGCGAATGTAATGACAAGTTGGCAGGGCAGGCTGCTATGGCCTTCATTTCCCTGAAAATAAATAGTATAAATAGAGGGGTAAGCAAGGCTAGCGAGTCAAACAGTAATCTGGGAGCAGGAATCATGGGAGCTAGATATAGGGAGATGAATGAGGGGGTGTGATGATGCCGAGACCACCATATCAATAATCACTCTGGATTACGCGAATACATGAATGCATGTTACAACTTGACGTGAGCGTGGGGTGCATGATACTCTTATCTCGAGCTTTTGGCGCGAAAATTCTGTACAGTGACTCGTGATGCGACCCATAGTCAACATGTTAGCGGTCTTCCGTTATCCTGGAGAGGCGAGCGGAAGCTACAGAAACCACATGCAGAACTCCCAATGCAGTTCACCCGGGCCAAGCCTATCCCGATGCACTCATAGATTCGTCAATATATTTATTTCGTAAATGTAGAGTTGTTGATATACACATACCCTCCTCACGACATAGCAAGTGCCAGTCAACATTCCGCTGTTCCGTCTGCTGTGCTTGTGTTGGACTCAGTATAGCACACCCTCCGCCCCCGCTTCCACCTCTGCCAAATGTCAAAAACGAGGGGCTCTGCCTTGTCTGGCCTTGCTGCTCTTGCCTCGTCGCCCCTTTTTCACTGGGTACTCTCCTTCCCCGCGACGAACTGAGCAGGTCCCTTCCCCCTCTGACCGTTCCTCACCATTCCTTTGCCTTCGCTGTCTCTGCTGCTCTTTTTCCCTCTTTTTCCCTTTCTTTTCCTTCCTTCTTCTTCCTCCCCTTTCCCTCTTTCCACCCAACACAACTTCCCAATCCTAAATACCCAACCAAGCTTTTTTTCTCTTCTTGAAGCCCGCGTCTTCTACTTTTTCCTCTTTTTTTTCAAGATCTCCCAACTCATTACAAGAGAAAACCCACCAACCCACAACATCACATATTCACAATGGCTACTGAGGTAAGTTGTATACTAACAGAAAAGCTGCATTCTCTTCCCCTTCCAAAACCCCGCCCATTGCCCTTCCCCCCGGACCCCCCCCCCCCCCTTCTATCCAGACACCGAGTCCGGAAACGTCCAGCCTTGCGGGTAGCTACAATAACTCCACGATCCGAATGTTTTCAGTTTGGCTATTTCCGCACCGGAATTTTTGTTATTTTAGCTGCCCGACATTGAGATGTCAGCTCACATAACGAGCTAGCTTTTGGCGTTCTCTTGGCATGCACATACGGCTTGCGACCACGTGTGTTGAAGTTGCCATATGCTGTCGGTCGGCACCTTACCTTACGATACACCGACTTGAACTTCATGCGACTCGAATCAGGTGCTCTGCGATATCCCGGATGAGAAAAAAAGGCATCTCTACATCCTCACTTGTTGCTTGGGGTTTGACAATGTTCAATAGAACATGTTATACCAGCACTTGCTCATCGCGCCTGCTAGCCGCTGAACTACCCCTCATCTCGTCACCTCCTTTCCCTATTTGTGTATGTAGTCATTGTCTACGTCAGATCGCATGCTAACATACACTGTTAATATAGCGCGAAAGGTTCGTCGACAATATACTAAAATCATGATCGCTATCATCCTACCTTTGCCACCTCATAGTCTTTGGGACATGAAGCTTGCCGTCAGAACCGAGTATCGTTCATGTTTTTGCATCAACGAGTTGTGCCTTTCAATACCCTCGATCTGCAGCACACAAGGAAACCCAGCCTGCACTTTTCCCGCCTCCAACGCCCACTCATCCGGTCCATACTTGCGTCTAACGATCGCATTCAATTTTCTTATCTCTCATTTCTCATTTATTTTTCTTTATACCTAGATCAGTCCACCTTGGCAATCGACTCGTTTCAGGCGCATCTTCGAACCCACTTATTTCTATGAGGCGGAGCAGTGATCATGGTTAGACCATTAAAATCTTGGTTTAGGGTTACTAACGACCATACAGCAAGACCTTCCTCGCCCGTCTGTGCGAGCAGGCCGAGCGTTACGATGAGATGGTCACCTACATGAAGGAGGTTGCCAAGCTCGGTGGTGAGCTGACTGTTGATGAGCGTAACTTGCTCTCTGTCGCTTACAAGAACGTTGTCGGTACCCGCCGTGCCTCTTGGCGTATCATTTCCTCCATTGAGCAGAAGGAGGAGTCCAAGGGTTCCGAGAAGCACGTTACTGTCATTCGGGATTACCGCTCCAAGATTGAGCTTGAGCTCGAGCAGGTCTGCCAGGATGTTCTCGATGTCCTTGACCAGCACCTCATTCCCAATGCCGCTACTGGCGAGTCCAAGGTCTTCTACCATAAGATGTAAGTCGCTTTGCCTCCAATAATATAGGTGAATGCATGACGTCCTACCGATTGCGTATGCAAGTTTGGGATATCCTGCCTCTGGATGTCTTGCATAGTAGTTTGTAAAACTATGCTATGCATTTTCTGTTAATTATCAACATTATGTATTGTAATGTTGAGCGGTTGCTAATTTGATTTCTGCTTATAGGAAGGGTGACTACCACCGCTACCTCGCTGAGTTCGCCTCTGGTGACAAGCGCAAGACTGCTGCCACCGCTGCCCACGAGGCTTACAAGGTATGTATAGTTTTTTATATGTCGCCAACCTTCAGCACGATACTAACACCCATCACAGAGCGCTACCGATGTCGCCCAGACTGAGCTCACCCCTACCCACCCTATCCGTCTTGGTCTCGCTCTGAACTTCTCCGTCTTCTACTACGAGATTCTTAACTCTCCCGACCGTGCTTGCCACCTTGCCAAGCAGGCCTTCGACGACGCCATTGCCGAGCTTGACTCTTTGTCCGAAGAGTCCTACCGCGATAGCACCCTTATCATGCAGCTGCTCCGTGACAACCTCACCCTCTGGACCTCTTCGGACAACGGTGAGGCTGAGGCTACTGAGAAGGCCCCTGAGGCAGCCGCTGCTGAGGCTGAGGAGCCTAAGGAGGAGCCTAAGGAGGAGCCCAAGGAGGAGACTGCCCCTGCCGCTGCCTCCTAAGCAGTTGTTGGTTAATGTCTTGTCTCCTTTCTGCCTGTTATTTCTTCTCCATTGGTCACACTTTTATGTCATACGCATTCATCTCTCCGCGATCACAAGCTAAAGAGCTAAAGAAAGCGCTCGCGTTCTTATTTTCCCCGCCGTTGCTGAAACTACGTACTTTCACCACCACATATTCCCCGTCTTGCAATCTGTCTCCTTTGATTCTTTTTTTGGTAATGGTATGGTGCAGACTGGTTGCTCTCACGACTTAACTACCCGCATCAAATTCAAATTTGTCAAATCATCTATTTTCTTGTGAAGAATGGTTTTAAATGCTAGGCGCCAGGTTGGGCGGATGAATGAGAGGAGATCTGATACAAAAGATACAAAAAAAAGTATTTGCTATGGTATTGTCACGTGAAATGTATCGATACAGTGAGGAAGGATTATCTTTGAGAAATTTTAACGCTTATGTTTATCATTGATACTTTGAAAAGCTAACGTGGACCCAACTACTATATATACTGCCAGTACCATCCCATAATTTTTCGTTCCCATATAACTATGTATAGTTCAACATTAAAAAGGAATATATTGTGAACAAGATAGGATACCCGGAATATCGCATTCGCACCTTCGCTGAGAACCTCGCTTTAGATAAGATTGAATCGATTAATCTATGTCACACACAACGTGGCTTGCCACTTCTTTTGATAAACCACGATCATGACAATTGATTGCAAAGAAACCGAAGAGTTGCCGAATACCCATACGAAGAGAAGAAATGTGTCAAATGAATAAGGAAAGGTTGTCGTGAGACATTAACAAATGAGAAAGATGACAATAAAGGAAAGGAAACGAGTGTGGTGGTATAATCCAAAAACAAGAGAATAAAAAAAAGAAGACTGATCCTCCTTAACGCCGTGCTGGACCGGAAAACGGAGGGATATAAAGAAAAAGCAAGCCAAAGAAAAGATACATCGGGGCCCCAAAATATGACAACCCAATATACGAACCATCACCCATCTTCACCCGGTTATGAAGCCGCCACCAACACTCCATCTTGTGCTGCCTGTCTCGCCCGTTCTCGTTCAAGGACAAGTTGTTGCTCCTTGATGAGCAACTGCTGGGCACTCCGTAACCGCGCTTGTCTCTCCTCGATCATGCGGGATCCCTTGACATTCTTGCCGTTGCCGTTTGACGAGTCGGAGTAGCTCTCCTCGGTATCATCGGTGTCGATAGGGCCTTTCTTATGCACGAAGTCGTCAGTGCCGTCTAGGACAGTGTCGTCCAGGTGGTCATCCTCGAGCTGGGAGCAGGTGGCGGATGGTGCAGCGATTGAAGGGATCACGTGTTCGTTGTCGTCGTCATCGGCAGAGGATGGTTCGGGGTCAGGGAACTGGTCCATAGGGGCATTTGTAGGGATAGGTATAGCGGGGGCAGCGTCGGTGTACATGTTGGTGTGCTGGGGCTTTGGGGGGAGCTTGAGCCAGCGGCGCCAGCGGGAGTTCCGGCGAGGTTGATCGACAAATGAGTGCATATCCGGAGGAGGTGCCGGTTGCAAGGCATTCGTGATGGAGTTGAGGAAGGTGGTAGAGGCAGATGGCGAGAGTGGACCCGAGGTGAAAACGAATGAATTGGCGGAGGATGAGACGGGAGCGGGGATAGTGATTGTTTGGCCGGTGAGGACGGAAGGGCAGGATTTGTGAACTTCATTACGCCAAATATGAATGCGCTGAAGGGACGCCGGCGAAAGATAAAGAGACATTGTGAAAGAGACTAATTACGATTCTGTGAAAAAGTCTTGGTTGTGCAAGAGTATGTGGGATGACGTCGTGGACAAAAACAAAAAACAAAATACTTCAGGCTATTTTCAGATCTTTGAAATCTTCGCAGAGTATTCCAGCGATAAGCAGACAGTGTCCGACACTTGACTTGCCGTTAATACTACGCTGGATGTAGACAACTTCTGTGCGCAAAGAGATCGCTGAGTTGTCACTATACCAAGAATGTATGGGGCAAAGATACAGCGTACAAACGTCTCGGGTGGATGAAAAACAAAAAAAAAGAACCAGTATCAAGTGGAGTCGAAATGCAGCGGATTGACTAGTTAGTCAGCCAGCTCGGTCCGGTATCAAAGTGCGAATACCACAAAAGACCAAAAATGATCATACAGATATGATTGGTATATCTGCAATTACCAACAAGAAAATTGGAGTAAAAATGACAGTCCGAGAAGATCGTGATATCCCGAGATTGAAACTGGTTATCAATTTTGGCGACGGTCTCTATGGTGGTAGCGAAGCTTGAGACGGGGCAGACGGACGGAATGATATATCCGGTGACTTGAATATTTTGGCTGTGGACTGGAAGTATAACAAAACGTCTGATCAACACGAAGCAGAAACAACAACAAAGCGTGGGAAGTATCTGGGGGAGGACGGGAAGACGATGTAGATATACAAATCCCCGTACCTTCGTAATCGAGGGGGTCAAACGGGGGTGGAGGGAGCTTGCCCGAGGATTTGGGCGCTGTGTCCGGGGTGTGGATGTATGCTTTGATTGTGACCAAAGATTTGCGTTGTCGTCAGTTATTGGGAAGAGATCCGCATTTTGTCTGTAGCCAAACGGGAGACAACCAAGAGACCTTGTCAATGTTCAATCTGCTTCAAATCATTCAAATGCTGGTCTTAGACTAACCGGCAATGAAAGGAGCAGGGACAAGGAAGATTTGCCCATAGACGGTGCAGTACATAAACCAGGTGCCGTGCCAAAAGAAAATAGCGCCCCAGGAATTAAACCCTCGTTCAAAAGGCCCTGGGGTGTGTGCGTGAAGACGGAGTCTGGTTTGCACACAATGCCGTACGAGGTTGAGGTGTGTAAGCTCTTCTTGGTATATGGAAGACAACCGCAGAAACAAATAAATATAGACGATTGTAAGGGAGTGAGGCAAGGAAAAGAGGCTTGTCGTCGGACTGGGTGTCACTTTGCAGACTATAGCACAAGAAAGCGGCGACGTCAGACTGCTTGTCTTTAGAATCGACACCAAAGCAGAAGACGGACCGGTCTTGCCATTGGTTGGACAGCGAAGGTAATAAAGGAACCAGCAACATTGGATCGTTGGCACTGATATGACGTTTAGTTAATGAGAAAGAGTACAGCCAATGACGATAGTTGACATTAGCCATTGGTTCACTTTCACAAGGTGTCTAGTGTCAAACGACAGAAACTCTCCGCTCAAACGGCACAACAGCCCCGATGCAAGGAGTCGGTGAGTTAGGCACCCTTTTCTTGGATTTGCAGCATTGTAATTTATGCTAACCGGATGCAATAATGGACCAAGACAATAAAAGCCCTCCCGACCAATGGAAAAGACAGACCGGGTCGATCGAGATACGACATAGGGGCCCTGGTTCCAGGGGAGATTAAGCTGAAAAACGGCGGATGTTGGAAGAGCGAGTCACTTGCCAATGTTTATTTTTTTCTGTCGTCAGCAACTCAATCAGTGTATAGTCACAGAACTGAAGTGAACTTTTCAATGTGACTGGTGATCGTTTGACGTGATGAATTGACGGTTGTTGGTGATGAAATAGGGTTAGCCTCGGAGTTCTACGTACATACTAAGCGATCTCTTGTCGACGTAATGCACTTGAAAAAAATTAAATTGGTTATCACCAGAAACAGTAGTAACTGAGCTTATGATGACACAACGAGTCTGTAAATGGCAATTACCAATCTCGATCAACCTCATCGGTTTACACAAGAAAAACATGATCTGAACAAGCCCCTCCGCCTCTATTTCTGCTCCAAACTCTGCATCAGTATTATACAACAGGGCCGTCTCATGTACTACATACACGCTTGATGATTGAGTATAAAAAATAATAAATAATTTGAACAGCGAATTTGATAGGACAATATACTGGTGGGTTATCCAGATAATCTGCATCAAAGATGACACAATCGGATGCCTGGGCAAGATCCTAGAGATGATTGTTGGACAGAACAAGTGTAACAAAAGGGGTCTTTTTTTTGTCAAGTGACCATAGATAGGGCCGACTACTACGAACAACGGTACTATTACATTCAAATGACAAGATGGAACTCAAAAGTACAGCTGGAAACAGGTTTCTTGACACTCGAGTCTTTTTGTGACTTGGATCTTTCTTAATTATATAACATCTCTATTCAACTTATTTGTTATCAAATAGATTAAACAATGATATAGAGATGCCGAGGTGATCGTCTGGTCATCTTTATAGAGATATATATACACTAAAACACCGATCGGCATCGTTCATGATGGAAATTTCCGTCTCCGAATACAAAAAGTTTGCAGGATGACGTCCGGGAAAGGATGATACTTTATAGTCCGGTTTTTACATACACCGCTCAAGTGACAAAAGCAATATCCTGGAATCCCCCTCTCCACAAGTAATCTTACGATGCCTTCACGGTATCAATGATTCTCGGCATCTCTGCTGTAGAGTTAGCCCACAAGACATTCGGATAATCCCATGGAGATCACTCAATCCTGCTGCTCCTACCAGCAACGCCACTCATCTCTCTCTAACGCCCAAGAACTCTCATCTGAATGTCTGCTTTCAAGCCTCAATCAACGTCATTAATGGCATATGACTAAACTGAACTGAACCGAACATATGTTAAATACATTTAAACACCACAAACAGCCGCTATACTAGGCATCAGATTGTCGTCCAGCGGACCCGGGATCATGGGTCAAAGTGCCGGACTAGGATATATTTGCAATCACAGAAATCGGGGTTGTCCTAGCTTCGTATGGTTTTGACAGGTGATAGGAAGATCTATGGTTGAGTTTGAGTTTGTGGTTCATTCATACTTGGCAATGTTGGTTTAGAATGAATATAGAAGGTCGTGAATTGATATGATGCATATAATCTGATAGGAGATGAGTGTAAAGCAGGCGTTGATTAAGAGTAATGGATGTAATGAATATTAGTGGTAATTATGTGATAATGGGTGGCGCTGAGTTTGTAAGTAATATAATGAAGTGCAGCTTTACCGAGTCCGCGGGTCGTTTGAGTGGCTGGTAATGGACTGATGATGATAAGTCCGAATTCATTTCATCCTCACGAACATGCCTGATTCCAGATAGTCAAATGAACGCAACGCAATGCATTCGACGTTAACCTCTAGCCCACGCTGAAGAAACTGCTATTTTCTTCCTCCTAACCTCATCAAAGCCAACACTCTCAGCTCTCTCGTCCGTCTGTGCCACCAATATTGTATCTGAATATCTCGTTTCCACTCCTCCGGACTCTCGCCACTCTCTCGTCCGACCCACTGACCCTCGGCATCAACAACATAGCAGGATCCCCCGATCGTCAAGGGGGCTTTCAGGATGGCTATCCTAGTCCCGGAACCCACCGCTTAATCTGCGGCTTATTGTGGTTGTTATCGAGAACAATGCGGTGATTCGTAGTCAGTAGATTCCTTTAAATATATAGCTTGTGAATGCTCCATTTGAGATTCTAGTCATCGAGATTGGTACACAGTTGTTGAAGAGCGTATGTTTAGTCATCGAAGGGTTTAAAAAATGACGTCCTATATTGACCGCATGTGTCCAAACAATTGGACAAGTGATCGACTACTAATTCACTACAAAGTTGCATCATAATGTCTACCATACCATTCGGATGTGCTATAGTGATGGCAATGTGATGTAATTGTTAGATAAAAAGCTTTTCTCTATATATGAAGCACTGAGGATACCGAGGAGTTGAATGATAACAAGACTCGATGGTCATGGATGACAAGGGGAAGAGACAAGTCGGTGGGTGATGACTGGCAAGAAGATGACAAATTTTGAGGTCAGGATCACAAGAGATCGGCGGCATGAGATTGGTGATGGGGATCGTAAAGTGACAAAGTATATAGAAGGCTATTGGCAGACTTTTGCTAAATCAGTCACGAACATGTGTATTGACATTCCTAATGTCCAAATTGCATGACACCAGCTGACAAGTAATTCGTCAACGTCTCACTATATTTTCCCGGAAAGTCCTTCACCACATCACCTCACCACTTCTTCCGGCCCCCACCTCGTCAATCCTATATTAACCCTAACCCCGAATTTCGACATATGTACTTTGTATCTCGATTTTTTTTTCTCTTTTCTTATTGAAATTGCGCTGTATACACCCAACAGATACAATATATGCATCCAAAAAAAAACATTATGTTTACTCTGCACCCCTCTAAACCTCGGAAATCATTCACAACCCTTATTGCAGATCGATTCCCTATTATAGAACTATCTCCGTCCAAGTAAGCCGCGTTTGCAGCCGCAGGGAGCTGCCTTTGTGGCGGATAATAACAAAGGGACCCCCCCCCCCCCCCCCCCCCCCACCCGACCAGGAACATCAACACCAATAACTGGACCAAACAAAAAATAATAACGACAATAATTGAATTGCATGAACTGGTTTTTGGTTCGGTAAGACATTGACGGCAAGGAGTCGGGGAAAATAATAAAGAAAAAAAAGGAATAAATAGGGATGCGTGATGGGGTGACTCGAGATACATGCTTGATTTTAATAAAACAATAACCCCCCAAGACCAAAAATCCAGCTGAACATGACGAATAATCCTCTATTGTGACAAAGGGAATCTCCCCAGTATATGTGCATTTTGTTTCTGCCTTTCCGTGGTAAACAATCATGACTTTTTTTCACCAACTTGTGTATATCCAATAACAACACTCAACTCATCCAACTTCATTAATCACCTAACCCTAATACTTAACATCCGTTTGTATCTTAGATGATTAAAGATAAAATTTTCCTAAAAATTGGTGGTCCAATGTTTCTTGGTAAAACAAGGACTCTAGACCAGACTCTAGACCATTCTGATTTCCCACAATAACCATCACTACTTTGCTTCACCCATGGCCTGCAAGCCAGATATCCACCCTAGTCACTAAATGCACCTCGTCCATTCAATTCTGAGGACTACTCAATTTTCATTTTATTTATTAAATATTTCATCGTCTCCAGCTCATGCACGTGATTTTAAAGATATGTACAACAGCTAACCCTATCAGGATCTCATGATTGTATATAGATTCGTATGTAACGCCAGATACTCCAGGTGGTGATAACCTTATATGAGCCACCTTAGTAAAAACTACAATGACTCAACATTGCAGTGCAACGGGGTGGGGATCGTGACAGCGTGACCGTAAGTAACAACAATAATCAACAAAGAAACAAAGCTAAACTAAAAAAACAAACAAAACGTGTCCAAATATACCCAAAAGTAACTAGTCATTCAAACATATCAATCACCCCTCTCTTAAAACAAACCCCACCGACCCCTCTCCTCTCCCTTCTTTCCGTTCCCTCTACCGCCGCGGCTAGGCCCTGTGGTATCCACACGGCCCCCATCCAGCTGCTTGAGGCCTTCCATCTTCTCGAGAACCAACTCAAGCATCTCCTTGCGACGAATAACATCAAGGTGCTTCTTGATTTTGGGGTCCTCTTTGGCAAACTTCTCAACCTGATCATCGGTCAGATGGCGACCAAGGCGGAGGTCGAGTTCACGCGGGAAGTTGTAGTAAAACTCAGAAAGAAGTTCAACGTTGAGGAAGAGCACAGCCGTCGAGGCAAGCTTGGTGGCAGCGGCATTCAGGAAGATCTCAGGGCAGTAGTACTTGTTGGTAAGGTCGGCGCACTGCTTGGACTTGACTGCCATCAGACGCATCTTGATGATGTCGGTACGGTCACGAAGAAAAATCGCCTCACGACCTGTTGTGTGTTAGCAATAGGTTTCATATAAAATTGACGTAACAATATTAACTTACCCTTGGCAAGAAGAGCGGCACTGAAACCACCAGCACCACTGTAACCATCACCATCAATGACGACATCACCCTTCCGGGCCTTGTCGACGAAGTTCATGACTTCCTTAAGCTTCCGGCGACCACCAACCTGATTCTCCATACCCTTCAAAGCCAACTCACAGTCAGACAGCTCCTTCTTTAGTAGAACAGCGGCGTTCTCACGACCCTGGTTCCACTCGCGGCCCTCAATGTCAATCTCAAACTTGTAAGGCTTGATGCAATTCTCAACCTGATCCGAGGTACTGTAGAACCTCTCATTCAGGATAGTCGAGGCAGCCTCATTGATGGTCTGGCGTGCGAAGGGGTGGTTGACAAAAGTAGAGTTGTTGATAAGGCTGTCAATACTACTCTGGATAGAGTGGGCAACAACCGTAGTCGCAAGACGACCGACACCGAGCTTGGTAAGCGCCGAAGTCGACGCATCCAGCTGACGGTGCCAGTACAGAGAGTCGGGGTCCGCCTTGGGGAGGTCTGCAATGTTGTCAACAACCGGAGGAGCAGGGCTCAGGTCAAGGATGGGCTTATTCCAGTAGCGAGCAGCCAAGAGATCAAGGACTTTCTGATCGAGTTCGTTCTTGAGAATCTGGTGCATCTGAGGACGACCAAACTCCTCAGTAAAATGCTTGAAGGCAACCTTGAAAGAATCCAGGCTCTCAGCGAGGTAAGACTCAGCGGAGAGAGGACGGTCGTTGTACTGAACCTTGAATTCATAAGTAGCCTCTTCAAGCTCCTGACGGATAGCATCACTGGTGCCCTGGAGACTGGAAGACATGGTCTGTTCAAGGACAGTCATGAGCTTCTTACGCAGGTTAGTGGTCCCGACGTTGACACCAGATTCTGGACCAAAAGCCTGCGGACTAGAACTGAAGAAGCTGTTCTCGTTCTTGATGATAGAGTTCATCAGGTTGGATGAACCACGGACAAAAAGCCCGCCAACGGAACTGGGGGCTTTAGAGACAACACCGACATAACCCAGACGAAGAGGGTATTGAGGGTCACTGAGGATACTCTTGCCGCGAGAAGGATCGACCAGATCCATCTTGGTCACAACACCAATAGTACGTTCACCGCGTGGGTCAACACGACGGGAAGCTCTTAGGGCGGTAGAGTTGGCCAGATCGACATCGGCGGCGGAGATAGCAAGTATGACATTGGGGGGTTGAATGTACTTGTCGCAAAGCTCAGAAATCTTCTGCTTTAACTCCAAAGGCTGGTTACGCCCAACGACCTGGATGTAGCCAGGAAGATCAATAAGCGACAAGTCAGGGACGTTAGGAGAGTGGATAGTGAGAAGGATCGGATCATCAGTGACACACTCGCTCTCAGGAACAGCGAGATTGAGTTCAGTCAATGTGCGTTGAATCATGCTGAAGTCGGTAATCTTGCGTAAACCAAGATCAGGAAATTCACCATACTCTTCGTTGGAGTCAGGTGTGTTGACCAGTGTCAATTCAATAGGACGACGGGTCACCATGTTAGAACCCTTGGGCAAAAACTCATGGCCCACGATAGCCTCGAGGACAGAACTCTTGCCTGAAGACTGAGAACCAATGACGACGATAGAAGGCAGAGTCAGAGTGCTGCTCTGGCCAACCTTCTTCAGGATGTTACGAATCTCGATCATCTTCTTGGTCAGAACCATCATTTGGTCATCCCGGGCAGCTTCCTCGGGCTTACGCTCTTCCTCAGAACCGTAGACATAGGCGGCCGCACCACTGGCAGCAGCGGCAGAGGTGGGAACACGACTCTGTTTAGGGCCTTCGCCACCATCGTTACCATCACCGCCAGTACCAATCTCTTCATGGAGATTCAAAAGGTTGACGACCCATTCCGGCATATTCTCCTTAGTGTTGTTCCACCTAGCAGCGGTCTGCTCAGCAACGCCTTTGGCACCGACAAAAACTGTGGAAGTGACGTCAGAGATATTGTCAACAGTCTTGTTGAAAACTTCTATCGCATAAGCACCGGCCTCTACAAATTCCAATGGTTAGTGATAGCTCACCATGACATTGACGCTAGTTAGGCATGAACAAAACTTACGATTTGCCTGATACTGCACCCATGCAAAAGCGCCGATGGCCAAACCACCAAACATGGCCGGCACTCTAACGAACTTAACTACCAACTTTGGCAACAATCTTGTAAATGAAGCATTGCGCACAATTACCGCATTGTGAAAGGCATTCCCTGGAAGCCAAAGGCGCTTCCGCGTCGCCCGCACTGCAGCATCCGCTCGGAGTAGCCCCGCTGTGGGCAACCTCGTGTACATGCGAGCCTGCTGTGAAATTGACGGGAAGCTAGTCGCCGGGACGGTAGCTGGGGCAGCGGAGGTGGTAGGAGTGGAGGGACGGAGAGACAGGTGCGGGGTGGTGGGGGCCCGGCCGAGTTGAGAGAGGCGGCCCCGGGCGAGCAGCCGGCCGCTCATTTTGATGGTGGGTAAGTGGTCGATGTGGTACAAATAGGGTGGGTATCGATCGACAGGAAGGAGATCGAGGTATAGCTTGCGTGGGAGGTCGATATTTAAGCTTTATAGCTTATGCTGGATAGGATCGTGAAGATGAGTTGGTATCAGATGCACGCAGGTATGCGGCCAAAGTGATGAAATCGAAAATATCAAGGACGAGAGAAAAACCTCAGGAGTGTGATCTCCTCTCAATCCTGGTATGGGGTAAACTCGCTAAGGCTCTGTCGTGAGGTCAAGTGGGATCAACGCAGAGGGGGCTGGCTCAACTTCACTACTACACCAAGAAAGTCATTAGTCTCTGTCTGGACAGCTGCTAGATCCCTGTCGACTTATGCTGGGTTTTCTTTTGGCGGGGGACTCTTCTCTAGCAGCTGTATGTTGTGGGTTGGGTAGCTGGACACGGGCTCTGGGACTGGTTATGCAATGCAATCAATGTGGTTTGCAGCATGCAGAATCAAGTAAGGTGATGTTTTGAGATATCAGTAGAGCTTGAAAAGCCCCAAAATTCAATGTATGTGTACCTAAACACCGATTAGGCCTTGATCGTCTACCAACATTGCTGCAACATTGAGTGATAGATTTACGGGGAGGTGTCGTAGCTAAAGATATCATTGACCAATAGAGGCTTGATAATTTGTACCGTTGTGGCATGTGATTGTACACTGTTATACTTCATTTAACATACTAGCGATAGAAAAGTGTGCACATACAAAGTGCACACTGTAAAAGTTACTAGCTTACTAAGCACCAACCCTTGGGCAAATGTGAAAAGTTAGGATAGCATTGTACGACGTTATGTCTCGGATGTCATTGAGAATGAGAATTCATTGCTTACTAGGGATTCACCTGATTTCATATACTAGCCATTGTATAGTCCTCTTATAACACTCACTTAAAATCTTTCGAAACCATCTCTTTTCTCGCAAAAAGTCATACCTTGCGGTTACCACAATGTCTACCTCCACGCCCACTCCGGAGAAGCTCACCGGTCTCTTCACCATCAAAACCGATACTCCCACCTGGCTCCATGCCTCCTGCATTGTCCTTGCCTCCAGTTCTGCCCTTGCTATCATCCTTCCCCCCCGACGCTTCGACTTCCGCTCCATAATTCTCACCGCCACCTTCTCTTTCTCCATCAATCAGCTTGCCTATGACTATACTGGCAAATCCATGTCCCAGAGATTCGGCGCGCGTGCCGAAAAGCTGGATGCCATGATGATGGGGCAGGATACACTTTCGGAGAGATCGCAGGAGATTAAGAGAATATTGAAGGAGGAAAAGCTGAGGAAAATGACGTCAGAGCAGAGAAAAGCCGAGAAGGAGAAGGAGAAGGCGGGACGGGGAATCCTCAAAAGACTGTGGTTGGGTGGTGAGAGCGAGGATTGGAAACAGAAGAGAATTGAGGAGGACAGAAAAGCACTGGAGGAGGGCAAGGGTATCTCTGGTATCATCATGGATCAGATCTCTGAGGTCTTTGGTGGGAGTGACAAGAAGAACGACGAGAAGAAGGATGAGTGAATGTCATCGAGTTGATGGCACTTAGGGACATAAATGATCACTCTGCACCCACAGGAGGAAACTAGCGATGATCAAACGACCCGTGAGCTCTTTGTACGGTATACGATATTGATATGAGTGAATTTCAATCCAGGCGTCTCAAAGAAGAATCAGTATCACGACAGTCACCAAGTATTGTACAATAGCCAGACCTTGTCCCATTAGATTGTACAGGCCTTAGAATATAATATGTAACATTGATCACCCAGCATTTAAGTTTTCATCACGGAACTCATCATGTTTTATTTATGCTACTTATATTCTCCCTTTCTTGCCTTTGCGGAAAGCCGCCTCTCGTTGTTTTTCTACACGGGTCCTCGCCGTTTTTTGAGCCGCCAGAGCTATCCACCCCTTCCTACTGCAAGCAACAGAACTATCCATCCTGTCGCCAGCTGCCACTTTGGCTGCCTTGGCATCGTTGACTGAAATCCATTATTCTAGTTCTGCTTCCATCTCTGCCGTAGTCGGCGCATCCAAAGCCATACCGCGAGATTTACGTTGAGACATCTTTTTCTTCTCAATGGCCACTAGTCGACGGCGTTGGAACTGATTCGACTTTTCAGTAGGTTCTGGTTCTGGGGAAATTTTAGACATGAGTTTCACTCTCGGGGATAATGTGTGTGGAAGATCGACTTGGGGTAATATCGATGTCGAAGGCAGGCGAGGATGCACACGATGGCGGAACCGATGGCTGAGGTGAATCAAGGGTAAAAGACATACTCAGATCAGATATCGGCTTAGATTTTGAGAGTTTGCTGACTGATGAGTTAGATAATTCTTCCCCATCGCTGAATGCCTCCCAATTGGCCTATTCGCACGGTTAGTAGTGCTAGTAACAAGAGCCAATTGAATGTTTACTTACATTTTCTGCTTGTGGGGAAAGCCTACCAGAAGTCCTCCGTTTCACGGATTTCCCCTTCGTCCAACTCCCTTTGATCACCTTGAAGGGCATTATGTTAACTCTTATGTATTCCAAAAAGTATATTAATAGCTTGGGATGTTTCGTCATCCAGAGGCGATTGAGGGCTTGGTCTCTAGCCTATCCAAGAAAAGATCAACAAGTCCAGCGTCAGATTTCGTGACATGAGATGACTTGTCAGTCTGTTCAGACGTTATCACGTTGTCTTCAGGCTTTATTTCCAGCTTAGGCGCGAATTGTTCTTGTTTGATTCCCTCACTGAAAGCTACTTTGTCGTCGAAGGCCCAAGTAGAGAATGCCTTGAGACGACTGGGGTCTTTGCAAAACTTTGAGTTCTTGGATCGAGGGGGGAAGTTTCCAAGACGCTGCTTGTAAGCTCTTTGGTTTTGCAGTCTTTCGGATGGCCACGAGTTCGGAAATACGGCTTTTATATCTACCAATTTGACGATTCTTGGTGCGTACATTGGCTTCGAGAGCTTTAACCTGTGCTTCAATCCGAATGATCTCGGCTTGGAGACCTTGCGGCGAGATTTTGACTTTCCCCGAACAAATGAAGCCTTCCTTGGAAATATGATGACCCCCAGGTCCGTACTTTAGATAATAACTCAATCCAGAGGCTTTGGCGTTGAAAGCGGGCTTCCTGCTTTCCTCAGGGGAATACTTTTTATCAAAATTGGCTCTGGTTTTCTAGGCAGGGCCTGACTGATTGAAACGAGATTTGATTTCCGACGGAGAAGACAGGGCAGGTGAATGTGAAGGTGAATGATTTGGAAAGTAATGAGAATAGTCCCAAACACAAATACGCTTCTCAATCTTCCTGTGGGGGTCCGGAATATGCGGGAGGCTCACTCGGTGTGCATGATCAATCCGGAGCCGATAGAGGTCTATCATAGCGCGAGTCTGGTCTCAGCCGCGGAGGCGGGGCGGTAGCACAATGGAATTGGCGCTAGTAGGGATGACTACAGGAGGAACCTCCTCTGGAGGAGTATTCTCAGGTGTAAGGATAAAGTCCTGAGCTTTGGGCGTTAAAGGTGAGTTGGCCATTATGACGGATAGCGTTGGTTTGACAAGTTTGTGATAAGGGAGAACATTGAATTGAAAGACTACGTTTGTTATGATGATTAGGGGCGTGGGAAATTGGGTTGCAAGCTAAAATTTGATTGTTGTTCATTCTGTTTGTTTGTGTTCTGTCAAAGCAAGTACTTGTTCTACTACCATCAAACGTATGTTATTGCAACTATCGAAAAAAAAAAAGAAACCTGATAATTATTTACGTTATCGATAGGTACAACCCTAGTAGCGAGGCAGCGTAACCCTGGTCCTCTCCAATGAATTACATCAGAATTTCCGTAGCAATTCCGGAAGCTAGAATACTTATCTCGATACTGCTGTGTTGGAGCTCCAATGACAACAATCATATCAATTGAAGATTCAGGTCCACCCACCTGCCCTTGCACCACATATCATAGTAACCCTGCATCTCATAACTGATGTCATGTATCTACATGCATTAACTTCACGAAAGGGCGAGAAGTCCTAACCATCCTATAACAAAACATCAATAAGACTTCCCATCTTTTGTCATCATTGGATTATGGGATATGGTTCCGATGGCGCAGGGCCGATTCTTACCTTTAATAGGCAGCATCTAGGAATTCACCCATGTTCAGCTCAGGAAGAGATCCGATACCATGACACCATAACACCGTGATTTAAGATACGTTGGTGGAATATCTGAGATCGCAAAATATTACCGCCCTGAATTGTTGCCCAATTTTATTGGCGGATTGTTCGCTTCTGTCGAGTTATTAAACAACGTATCTCCCCGCTTTGGAAGTTGCAAGAATTCTTGCCAGCTTACATCTCATACAGCTGAAATATAATGACCAATACCTACGAACCCGTGAAGGCCTTTGGGTCTCACTTGAAGCCCACATTCTGCCAAGACCCTGAATACCGTAACCTGAATCACGGTATGCCCTTACTTCTTTCTAGATACCCAGTTTCCAAACAAAAAAGAAAATGGCTGCTAATTTTAACCAGGTTCTTTTGGTACTTACCCACGAGTTATCAGAGACAAGCTCCGAGGGTTCCAGGATCTCGCCGAGAGCCAACCGGATCCTTTTATCCGGTATAAGATCCATTCCCATCTCACAGCCTCCCGTGAAGCTGTCTCCGGTATCCTCAATGCCGACGTCGAAACTATAGTTTTCTGCAGTAATGCTACCACAGGTTTCAACATTGTCCTCCGCAACCTGGAATGGAACGAAGACTGCAAGGATGAAATTCTAAACTTTGAGACCATCTACGGTGCATGCGGCAAGACCATTGACTACGTTGTTGACACTAGTTATGGTCGTGTTTCTTCCCGGACCATTCCCATCACTTACCCCACCGAGGATGCCGACATCATTGCCAGCTTCCATGCCGCCGTTACTGCATCCCGGGCCGCCGGTAAGCGTCCCAAGCTTTGTGTATTTGATGTCGTCACTTCTCTTCCTGGCGTCCGCTTCCCCTTTGAGGCCACGGCTGCCGCTTGCAAGAAGGAGGGAATCATGTCCTTTGTCGACGGTGCCCAAGGTATTGGCATGGTCAAAATTGACCTCGGAGCTCTGGACCCCGACTTCTTCATTAGCAACTGTCACAAGTGGCTACATGTGCCCCGCGGTTGCTGTATCCTTCACGTTGCTCATCGGAACCAACATCTCATGGTCTCCACTATGCCTACCTCACACGGATATATTCCCAAGTCTGGCGAGAGGTACAACCCACTGCCTAAGAGTAATCAGTCTCACTTCATTGCCAACTTCTCCTATGTTGGCACCACTGACATTTCACCATTCCTTTGTGTGAAGCACAGCATCGATTACCGTCAGCAAGCCCTTGGTGGCGAAAAGAAAATCATGGACTATCAGAGAACTCTTGCCCGGACTGGTGGTGCTAAGGCCGCCGAGATCCTAGGTACATTTGTTCTAGAGAACAAGGCCGGGACTCTGACTGACTGTGCCATGGTCAACGTTGCACTTCCTTTGTGGGTTGGAAAGAAGGAAGAGGCCCCTGAAAGCACTGCTGTCCTTGAAGGTGAAGATAATGACAAAGCCATTACTTGGATCATAGACAAGTTGATGGAGGAGTACAAGACTTTTCTCCCTATTTTCACGCACGCAGATAGAATTTGGACTAGAATCAGTGCTCAGGTGTATCTGGACTTGGAGGATTTTGAGTTTACTGGCAATGCCCTCAAGAATTTGTGTGAGCGTGTGGCGAAGGGAGAGTTCAAGGCTTAGGTAATATAGCAGCAATGTTGTGACCCTAGATTATGAATTATTTATAGATTGTTTATTTCTACAATTTAGTTGTCTGGTTATGAGTCTCTGGGTATATATTAGCGCCGTAGGTACTATTCAAAGACACAGCGCCAACAACATCGTCACTTTCAAGACGAATCCAAGTGTCGATGGAGACATTGTTAATGTTTTTTATGTTCTCTTCGGTGATTAAGAGCTGGCGAACACCGCGGATCCAGTTTCTATAGCCACCATAACCAGTGTGTTGGCCAAAACAAAGATGAACTCCGTTGCCAGAAAAGGCTATATCATCAAAGGTCGAATTCCATTTGTAGCACTACATACAGTCAGTAATTTTACCATTTCCAATTATTGTGAGATTATTGTCCTTACCCAAGTTTCGCTATGATCATGACCAGACATTACAGCAATCAATCCCTCGGTTTTCGCCAACACCTTCATAAAAAGTACATCCTGACCTGCCATACGAACAGCCTCCATAGGTCCCATCCGGACACCACCTCTGTGCCTGTTGTTCCAGCGATTGATCATCATCGATACCCGGCTGCTTAGTCGCTGAGATTCCCGGCACCGTCTGCCGAGCTACGAGAGAAGCATTGGTAGGAATATGCACGAACGCTAACGACGGAATCGTCTTGTTCCACCGCGAAGTTAGGGTGTCCCTCTTGTTCACAAACCAGTCAAAAACACGCTGGTCAACCCAGTATTCTTGGGGAATCTTAGCACCGCTAGAGTCAAGTTTTTGGTACAAGTAGCCGCTGTGGCTATCGAAAAACCACAGAAGTAAAGCCGGTGTGCAGTCGGGAGTGCTACAGGCGTGCGAGTAGACGGGAAACATGTAGTTGGAGACATCAGACTTGGTGGAGTTGATGGACCACTTAGTACGAGAAAGATCATAGCATTTTTCGTGGGAAAATATACCGGCACTGGAGAGATTGTATTGGCTGTCGTGATTGCCGTAGGTAGATCCCCAAGACAGATTTGCTTCAACCAGAGGCGCAACAGTCTGATCCACGTATAGGGTGCCGTTTTCCAAGAAATTATTGTCGCCGGTGATCAAGTCACCGTTCAGAACCGCAAAATCTGGGGACTCATGGGACAATACAGTCCGCATAACCATAACTGACTTCAAGTCCTGTTCGGGACCCCAAGCTTTACAGGCATCTAATTAGGGTTAGTTGGTGATGGTCATGTCATGTTTGTCTATATTTGGGGTTACGTGTTTAAAATTGGGTAATCGGAGCGTATAAATACTTGGATACTTTACATTGCAAACGATGCACGTTTTCTTGCTACTGGTCATTAAGATACTATGATGCTGATATTCTGTGGTCTGCGGTTTGAATCTTAATATCCGTCCACTATTGATCGATCCCCACGCACGTGGGAAAGCCACACCTTGCAAAGGTGCCAGCCAACATGGGAACTGGTGTTCGAGGCTGCAGATTCATCTGGAGGTATTTATTTAAGAACCCGAGATTAATGCTGCTCCCGGGTGTTGAGCTGCTGGCTGTCTGGTCAGGTCAAGGATAAGCCGAGTACTCTTTGGAGAGTTTTTTGGGAAAAAGACCAGGGGATCATGTCGGGATTATGGAAGGAGAGTGGAGGTTGAGAGTTGGGAATTGGAGGCCAAATAATCAAGTTGAAGTGAGTGGGGTAAACGTGTCATGGCATGAATGGAATATGGTGGGTTTTTACATGATATAGATCTACGTAAGTTTGTGATGGCATTCAGATGCAGTCATTTTTTATCCTCTTCTTTGTGGTGATGGATTAACAGGAGGGTTAAGGTTATATTTGATTAATAAACCCATGGATGCATATATGTAACCTTAAACACACAAGCAAAATTTAGACATGTCCTACTCACAATCTGGGCGCCGTTGAGTTACCCCGCCAAGCAGTCGGCAACAGTCCAAATGCACTTAACCGTAACCACAAGACCGAGCAACGAATCAACATTCATAATCTCATCTTGGCGTTTAGTAAAAAAACAAAACATTGATCTTGGCTCTCTACAGCATAACTCAATCAGCTACACATCGCCTAGCATGACACACAAAAACTATGCATTAGGATAGAAAGGAAGAAGTTGAGTGCACTAGTGCGACATGAGCGAAAGACACAAAAGACAACCGATTTTTGATTCCTTCACCAAGATGTCAGGTCGTTGTGGTCATGATGGTTACGTGGACATGGAGTCATCAGACAAGGTTGGATGGCAAGTCACTGAGCAATGTGGCATGGTACCCATCGGTGACGATTGTTTGCTGGCTTGTCAATAAAAGAAACCATGTACACCGAAGTGTTGTAGGATTAGCAATTATTGAGACAGACAGAGCTTCGTTTATACAAGGTGCAGTGAGGGGCATGTTTGGGCGGTGGAGGGGATCTGGGTGGATGACTGCGTGGGTTTATGGGTGCTGTCTGTCGAGGCGCTTATCCAACATCGATGAGGGTTGTAGTGGAGGAGATCAACGATGTTGGTCGGAGCAGAGGCAAAATAATACAGATCGGGGGGTAGATGCTTTGCAGACAGATAATCTGCCCGGAGCATAATGAAATAAGAATCACTGGAACATATGCGCTTCCATTCTTGGAGTGAAGTGTTTAATTGTTTTGATTAAGTTGACTATTTGCTTAGCAGTGGAATGGAAGGTTTCTAGTGGATGTGATGACAACAGTAGCCTTTAGTCCAGGAGAATGATGCCGCTATACTGCGCTAAAGTGCATCAAGATCATAAGTATCTTGCCAGAACATCCCTCGAATATGACAGGCTACAAAAAACTGATCGATAAACAACGTGGTGTGCAACCTCAGATATTGCTGATTGTAAATGTTCAACGTCAACTCAGCCACTACACTCGGCAACATACAATATTTTCCCATGTTTTTGTTGTCGTAATTCACCGAAAAGGAGGCTCGTATTTATTTTATGAGCTGAAAGCCACGGTGATAGAGTTACAGTTGCACGACACTCAATCGCCAACTTTTGTGCATCGTCATGAATCCCATAGGGATCGAACTTGGCATTCTGTCCATTTGTTTCGTCATGTGAGATTTATTTAGGTAGACTTGGTTGTTGGCCCCGTACGGTGCCGAACATGGTGTTCCCAACTGGTGCACAAGCCATTTAGCTGTCCGCCCGGTTTCCATCTGGTGGTCATTTTATATCCGGGTGATCTGGACTGGAAGTTCCTGACCAACGGTGATTGGTTCGGAGAGTCTCATCTCGCTCTCATGAAAATTTAATCCAGAGAGATCTCGGTTCGCGGGACCAAGAACTAGACCGTGACTCTGATGTCCCCGAACGCTATTATCCATATTATTGTTTTATGCACTACAGATTGTTCAACACCACTTCTCAATGATTTCAATCTCTGTCCCATATAAGTCAAATGAAGCCTTCAGAGAGTCCATCACAAAGCACGGACATATACTTTGTCTGCCCGGCCTGGCACATGTATTTCACAAGACCCTGAACATCTGTGACGTCGACATTTTGCTTTTCTTCCACTTTCAAACCCTGCCACTGTAAAATCACAATAGCTCGCACGTTTGAAGAGCGGCTTGGCTTGCGGCACTCCATCTCACAGTTTTCTCGTATCCGTAGAAGCTTTTCGTGATTGAATGAACTTCCACCACCAAGATAACCAGATATTGATCGATAGTCCTGATAATATGGCCGACCTTATCTTCGGAATTGCTTGCCGGACATCCATTACATTCCCCACCTTTTCTCTCAATCTGTTAGACTGAGCCTTCCTTGAGTCGTCATCGACTGCTTCTGTCCCTGCACCTTATGCGCAGCCGCAGTGGCGGTGGTTTCAATTGTTTAAAATAGTCTGCTACGAGGCCCCCGAGCCAATCTATGAACAGGGACCTTCAAGGGAATAGGTAGCGCCGAACCTCCCTTGACTGGCTTCTGTATTCCCTAGGAGTTATCGACCGTGCCTTCTGTGACTCTGCAAGGAAGATTCGCAAGGCATTCCTGCTGGTGCCATTGCCACCCTGCCAGGAAGAAAGACTACGACAGCTCTTGTCCTTTGTTTTTTTTACTACTGTTGGGAGACTCCGCCGGCCTTCTGACGTCGTTGCCTGCTTTGTATGCAGCGTGTGAAGACCGACAACCAACATACCCTGTCTCTCCTTTGCTTGGTTTTAGTTTTAGGTTCCTTGCAACCATCATATTTGGGAGGATGTGTGCTCTTCTCTTACATTTTATATTTCCCCTTCAATTCTTTCTTTTTGATTTATTTGTTTCCTTCAATATCATACTCGAAAAGAAAATAAACTACTGATCAAAATCGACTATATAACCAAAGGCGACTTTGATGTAGCTCCCACGGAACATCGGCCCATTTATCTATTGTCAGCACAAGAAGCTACCGCTGCGGAGAAAAAAAAGCCCACACCTACTGATTTCACTTGGCAGCGAGATCCCGGACATCAACGCTGTCTCCCTTGATCTTAGAGTCTCAACGATCTTCTCAAAAGACCGCGCAATCATACAATCAATTTTTTTCCTGAGGTTCTTCCCCATTTACTCATACAGCCAAATTACCAATAAGCCAACGATTCATCGCCAAATCTCTGTCTCAGTATCAATCCGCTGACCACATCCGACTTCCGAGGCGCTGAACCGGCTTGCTCAAACTTCCTTACACCAGACTTTAATCTGGGATAGAATCACAATCGCAATGGCTGCCAACGACTATTATTACGACGGTGCAGCCAACCATACTGCTCCCCAACAAACATATCAACAACCATACCAGCAACCATATGTTGTTCCCACCGAATCACCGGCACCCCCTTACTACGCTCAAGGACAAGGAGTTCCCATCTCTTCGACTCCGTCACCCGCGCCGCCCACCTACCCGCCGTCTCTGGCTTCACGATCCAATAACGGCACACCACGCCCAAGTCAGCAACCCCTAGGGCCCAGCCCATTTGAAACTGTCTTTGACGACCATGTTTACCCTGATACAGACTCTCGCGGACGTCAAGCAGGTGCCAATGCGGGTTACTATAACCAAGATACCGCCTATCACGGAGGTGCTGCCACTGCCTACAATAGCAATTCCAGCTCAAACAACGATATTCCTCTTCAGGACCGCCACAGTGGAAACAATAAAATCCCTGACCCAGAGGCTTTTGAGGACCACGTTTACGATCGACCAAAAAAGAAAAAGAGTGGAAAGGGGAAGGTTAGTTTCGGACAACTTGGAATGTTGGGCGCCAACAACAAGCGCTTCCCCTTTCTGGTCTACACCTTTTCGATTATTCAAATTGCTGTCTTTATTGGTGAATTGGTAAAAAATGGTAAGTTGATGTCAAAAGCCTTGAACACAACAAGGCCTATGTACTGACCCCAACGCCACAGGTGTTCTCACTGGATCACCCATCATGATTAAGCCCTCATTCAACCCTATGATCGGCCCTTCGACTTGGGTCATGATAAACATGGGTGGTCGCTACACGCCCTGTATGCACAACATCCCCAAAATTCAAGGCCACGTCGGAACTATTGGATGGGCTTGCCCCAACACAACCTCATCGGATGACGGATCTTGCACGCTGAGCGACTTATGCGGCATGGGCGGTGTTCCTAACCCCAAGTATGACGGCAACGAGGATCAATCTCCCGAACCCAATCAGTGGTGGCGCTTCATCACCCCGGTCTTCATGCATGCTGGTGTCATTCACATCGGCTTCAACCTTATGATGCAGCTGACTGTGGCTAAAGAGATGGAATGCGCCATTGGTTCCATTCGGTTCTTCTTCGTATACATCAGTGGTGGTATATTTGGTAATGTTTTGGGTGCCAATTATGCTGGTGATGGGTTGTTGTCAACTGGTGCATCTGGTGCATTGTTTAGTTGTATTGCGCTCTTGTTACTGGATCTCCTGTACTCGTGGGGCGACCGCCGAAACCCCACAAAGGACCTTGCATTTATAATGATGGATATCATTGTATCCTTTGTTCTTGGTTTACTGCCTGGTTTGGACAACTTTGCCCATATTGGTGGTTTTATCATGGGACTTGGTCTTGGTATTGCGCTTTTGCATTCACCCAATGCTTTGCGCCGTAGACTGGGTTTGGAGACTCCTTACACAACAGTTTCATCCGGTGTCACGGATAGGCAGCCGTCCTTCCTGTCAAACCCGACTGGGTTCTTTAAGGGACGCAAGCCGCTTTGGTGGGCCTGGTGGCTTATCCGTGCGGGTTCTTTGCTTGCCATGATCATTGCCTTTGTGGTGTTATTGAATAATTTCTACAAGTACCACAACTCCTGCTCCTGGTGCAAGTATCTTAGTTGTATTGTAAGTTACACTCTACAATACTTCCTCGACCAACCACCATATACTAACATTGTTGATAGCCTGTCAAAGATTGGTGTGAGTCTGGTGATCTCCAAATCACAGAGAACAATTAAACATTTGTAGTTTTTATGAAAGTTAAGATACAGCATTTTTTGCTTGTCATGATTTTCTGCTTAATGAGTGGTTGGGAATTTGGGACTGATTGTTAGGATACCGGGTCAGTCATTAGATCAAAGTTTTGCTAGAACGATACCTCATTGAATTTTGTATTATTTTAAGATGTCCGAGTCGTACAATATATAATGAACATATTACATCTCATTATTTCCTCCCTTATTTCTACACCCTCTGCATGTCGGGTGTGTATCATCCCTAAGTCGATGTTGACCTTGTGTCTTCAATGCCTATGTAAGAACGTGATAATGTCCTTGCCTTGCTTACCAAATCCATGAACCAGTCCGGTCAATTCTTGCCCGATTTGACCAGGGGTCGTGTAAAGTGGAATTGTTAAAGGTGGGGCTTCACGCTACTTACGCGCGCTGGACAGCTATAGCAGGCGTGTTTTCTGGGCTTGGTAATTGTTGTGGATTCCTGGGTCGAGGCACCCATAATATTTTGGCGGCATGGGATCATTATCATTATGTTTTTGTACATCATAAAGTTTGTTTACCATTGTTAAAGATTGTGTTGATTTTAATCTAAGCCATTGTACCGTTTCGATACTTGTTTGTCTCAAGGGCCGCAATTGAATAGTTCGGCTCATTTACAGCATCGTCTTATAGATCGATTTTTGTCATTTATATTGATATGCTCAATAGACACGACTCTCACGACCCATAGACATCACCAGACGAATAAACCCTCTGTTATAGGATCCCGAATCTAATAAGCCACGAATTTCAGAATGTCGTCAGTCCTCTCACATAAACGAGTCCTTAGCGAGGCATCCAAGGCTGTTAATGCTGGTCCACCTTCCAAGGTCCCCGCCATCGACGTCAAGCGTGTAAAGATTGAGAGCCCCTCTGCCTCCCATGTCGCCTTCAGACACCCCAACAGCCAGATTGAAATGCGGAAACGTGTATTGTCATCACAGCCACAAACTAGCTGGGAGGATGATCTGGAGAAGCTGAGCCAGGACATCTCGGAGTTGAAACAAAATAATGCAGAGAAGGACCAGGCGTGGGATAGACCGGCGGTGCCCAAGTTTCATCCGGCAACAGAAAAGATTTGTTTCCAGGCTATTGAGGCGGAAGATGGTGTATTCACAGTACTGGGAAGGGATGCACCGGAGGCCAGTGTCAAGCTGTTTGGTGTGAATGATAATGGTAACTCGGTGCTGCTGCATGTCACTGGGTTCAAACACTACCTGTACGTGGCAGCGCCAGTATCATTTCAACCCAAGGACTGCTTGCCTTTCAAGAATCATCTGGAGGCGCATCTGGGGCAGTACCAGCCCATCATTCACACCGTCTCATTACACATGAAACAGAGCATCTATGGCTTCCAGGGAAACAAATACTCTCCATACATTAAGATTGCTGTGACAGACCCAAAACAAATTCCCAAGGTCCGGTCAGCATTGGAAGGTGGTCGTATTTACCAAGGAGCTTGCTGGCAGGTACCCGAGGGGCCCATCAGAACATATGATAACATCCAGTACACATTGCGTTTCATGGTTGACAATAAGGTAAGATGTCGATTTGTAAAATTTGAAAACAAGAAGTAACTAATACGTCGGTAGATCCACGGTATGTCTTGGGTCGAGGCAACGGCCGGAAAATACAACCTGGTTCCCGTGGCTCAGAAGCAGTCGAACTGCCAGATCGAGGCTCAAGTAGACTACAGAGACATAGTTGCCCACAAGCCCGAAGGCGAGTGGTCCAAAATGGCGCCTCTTCGTATTCTATCTTTTGATATCGAGTGCGCCGGTCGTAGAGGTATCTTCCCCGAGGCCGACATTGACCCCGTTATCCAGATTGCCAATGTTGTAACCAGATATGGTGACAAGAAGCCCTTCGTACGGAACGTCTTCTGTCTCAATGAGACTAGCGCTATTGCCGCTACGCAAGTTCTGGAGTTTGATAAAGAAGAAAGGATGTTAGCAGAATGGCAGAAGTTCTTAGTGCGAGCTGATCCTGATGTCATCACAGGCTACAACATCGCCAACTTTGATTTCCCATATCTGCTTGATCGTGCTAAGCATCTAAAGATTGCTGGTTTCAGTCACTGGACTCGTCTGCCATCCATGGAGTCGAAAGCGAAAGATTCCAACTTCTCCAGTAAACAGATGGGTAACCGTGATACCAAGGCGACGAACATCAACGGTCGCCTGCAACTGGATTTATTGCAGTTGATTCAGCGTGATCACCAGCTTAGATCTTACACATTGAACTCAGTGTGTGCTCACTTCTTAGGTGAACAGAAGGAAGATGTACATCACTCCATGATCACGGAGTTGTTCAATAGTACCCCCGAATCCCGTCGTCGTCTTGCTCTATATTGCTTGAAGGATGCGTATCTGCCACAGAGATTATTGGAGAAGCTCTCATGTATCGAGAACTATACTGAAATGGCTCGTGTCACGGGTGTACCGTTCAACTTCCTACTTTCACGTGGTCAACAGGTTAAGTTCGTCAGTCAGCTTTTCCGCAAGGCGCTGGAGCAACATCTTGTTATTCCCAACATGAGCTCGCAAACGTCGGATGAGCAATATGAAGGTGCCACCGTCATTGAACCCACTCGTGGTTACTATGACGTACCAATTGCCACTCTCGATTTTGCTTCGCTGTATCCCAGCATCATCATGGCACACAACCTGTGCTACACAACACTGGTCAATAAGTCTATGATTGACAAATTCCAGTTGATGAAAGATAGAGACTACATCATTACTCCGAACGGGGATATGTTCGTTACTACCTCTCAGCGCAAAGGTCTTTTGGCGCAGATTCTGGAAGAATTGCTGTCCGCCAGAAAGCAAGCCAAGCGTGAGTTAGCTCAGGAGACGGATCCTTTCAAGAAGGCTGTGTTGAATGGTCGTCAATTGGCCTTGAAGGTCAGTGCCAACTCTGTTTATGGTCTGACTGGTGCTACTACTGGTAAGCTTCCTTGCTTGGAGATTGCCCGTAGTACTACTAGTTTCGGTCGTCAGATGATCGAAAGGACCAGGAATGAGGTCGAGGCTAGATATACGATTGCCAATGGGTATTCGCACAATGCCCAGGTTATCTATGGTGATACTGATTCCGTAATGGTGAAATTTGGTACCACGGAGTTGGCAGAGGCCATGAAACTGGGTGAAGAGGCCGCGAACTTTGTATCATCGAAGTTCACAAAACCGATCAAGCTGGAGTTCGAGAAGGTTTACTTCCCGTATCTGCTGATCAACAAGAAGCGTTATGCTGGCCTGTTCTGGACTAAGACCGAGAAATATGATAAGATGGACACCAAGGGTATTGAGACAGTCCGTCGTGATAACTGTCGTCTCGTGCAAACAGTTATCGAGACCGTTTTGCGCAAGATCCTTATTGATCGTGATGTCGAGGGTGCTCAGGAGTATGTCAAGGGAACCATTGCGGACTTGTTACAGAACAAGATCGATATGGCTAAGCTAGTCATCACCAAAGCGTTGACTAAGGAAGACTACACTGCTAAACAAGCTCACTTTGAGTTGGCACAACGCATGAAGAGGCGTGACCCCGGTTCCGCTCCCGGTCTGGGTGACCGTGTTGCTTATGTCATGGTTCGTGCTGCTGCTGGTGCCAAGAACTTTGAAAAGTCTGAAGATCCTATCTACGTTCTAGAGAACAACGTTCCCATCGACACCAAGTACTACTTGGACAACCAATTGTCTAAGCCCTTAGGTCGTATCTTCGAGCCCATTTTGGGTGAGACCAAAGCCAAATCTCTGCTTCATGGTGACCATACTCGCATTGTCTCCGTGGCTGCACCGACTGTCGGTGGTTTGATGAAGTTTGCCAAGAAGACCCAAACTTGTATGGGATGCAAGAAGCCTCTAGTCGGAAAGGAAGAGAGTGCTGGTGCCGTATGCAAGGACTGCAGTCCGCGTGTCGGCGAGCTTTACCGGAAGACTTTGGACCGTATGTCGGATCTCGAAGTGCGGTTTGGTCGGTTGTGGACTCAATGCCAACGGTGCCAGGGTAGCATGCACTGCGAAGTCATTTGCAGTTCAAAGGATTGTCCCATCTTTTATATGCGCATGAAGGCTAAAAAGGATTTGGACGATGCGGGTAAGGAATTGAAGAGGTTTGATGTTGACCAGTCTGCTATCTGGTAACGAAGAAGAGGTTATGATTTAGATGTTCCGGTTATGGGATTTTTACAGGTGTTGTTTAGTCCATGATTTTGCTTTTTGTCTTGCTGTGATTGCTTTTATTTCTACATCTTACTAGTTGCTATGATGCCGATAGATATACCATACAAATATACAGATACCTCCAAAGGACTATGATTTCGAAACTGAGATTTCCATCTCGAAATATTAATTACTGTGACTTACATTGGACGTTGCAAGAACATTATAGACCATCTAAATAGCGGGGCACTTTCACCTGTCACAAGACTCATCCCCGCGCCACGGGCCCTATCCAGCCAATAAAATGTCACCAATTCCCATCGCCGACTACAGCAGCAACCCGATGTATTCCAGGCCGCCAACGAGAAAATTTCGAGCTCTCCACCAAAAACATTTCAACAGCACCAGCGAATCGGCTAGCATGCACCCCTAGGTGGTGACCCATTTTTTCTCGACTTATCTGTATCTGGGTTCTAGTTTTTTTTTGTAGCAGGATTATTTTTTTGTCTTAGGTTTTAATCTTCCTCTTCACGGTCTTTGACTTGTGATCTTTTAAAAGTTTTATGTTTGACTTTCTTTTTGTTGGGAGTGACTGTTAATATAATGGCTTCTGCTTTGAGAACTCTGGCCGCTTGCGCCCGCTTTGGCGTTAGTCGGACTACCATCAGTCCAATTCAATTTGCGCTGAACAAGAAGACTTCCTTGAACATGTACCGTTCGTACGCTGTCTATGAGCGCACTAAGCCCCACGTTAACATTGGTATGTGATGGACTGGTAAGAGTGTTGAGGCATTGGTCCGGAACGGGTTATGCGGAGGGGCCGGCAGTAGTGGGGTGGGTCGACTGGATGCATGACTCGTGATGGACGGTCCAGGTTGATACAATAAGACTGGATGCTGACTCTGGAATTATAGGTACCATTGGCCACGTCGATCATGGTAAGGTAAGAAAATTGTCTTAAGAAGATGATAGCTTGTCTAAGCCATGTTGCTATCAAGCTATTGTTCTGTCATCACCATAACTTTCGAATATGTTTTAACACTCTGGATAGACTACCCTGTCCGCCGCCATCACCAAGCGCCAGGCCGAGAAGGGTCTCGCCAGCTTCCTTGATTATGGCTCCATCGACAAAGCTCCCGAAGAGCGCAAGCGTGGTATCACCATCTCCACTGCCCATATCGAGTACTCTACCGAGAACCGCCACTACTCTCACGTCGACTGCCCTGGTCACGCCGATTACATCAAGAACATGATTACTGGTGCTGCTAACATGGATGGTGCTGTCATTGTCGTCGCTGCCTCCGACGGTCAGATGCCCCAGACCCGTGAGCATCTTCTGCTCGCTCGCCAGGTCGGTGTCCAGCGTATTGTCGTCTTCGTCAATAAGGTCGACATGCTTGACGACCCGGAAATGCTTGAGCTCGTCGAGATGGAGATGCGTGAGCTCCTTTCCACCTACGGCTTCGATGGTGACAACACCCCCGTCGTCATGGGTTCCGCGCTGTGTGCTCTTGAGAACAGAAGCCCTGAAATTGGTATCCACAAGATCGATGAGCTCATGAAGGCTGTTGATGAGTGGATCCCCACCCCCGAGCGTGACCTTGACAAGCCTTTCCTCATGTCCGTCGAGGATGTCTTCTCTATCTCTGGTCGTGGTACTGTCGTTTCCGGCCGTGTTGAACGTGGTATCCTGAAGCGTGAGCAGGATGTTGAGCTTGTCGGTAAGGGTAGCGAGGTCATCAAGACTAAGGTTACTGATATTGAGACCTTCAAGAAGTCTTGCGAAGAGTCACGTGCTGGTGACAACTCTGGTTTGCTTCTTCGTGGTGTCAAGCGTGAGGACATTCGCCGTGGTATGGTCGTTGCCGCTCCTTCTAGCATGAAGGCTCACAAGAAGTTCATGGCTTCCCTGTACGTCCTGACCAAGGAGGAGGGTGGTCGTCACACTGGCTTCGGCTCCAACTACAAGCCCCAGATCTACCTCCGTACCTCTGACGAGTCTTGTACTCTCACCTTCCCCGAGGGTATTGAGGACGGCCACATGGTCATGCCCGGTGATAACATTGAGATGGTTGCTGAGCTCCACCACCCCAACGCCATTGAGGTTGGTCAGCGCTTCAACGTCCGTGAGGGTGGTAAGACCGTTGCCACTGGTCTTATTACTCGCATTCTGTAAGCAATTTATCCAATTGCTTACCGAGTATACTCCGATTGTTAATTACTCCCTTATACTTCTTGTCTCCTCCAGCACTTGATACCATCAATATCTGATGGCATTGTGCTATTGTACTTCTATTCTTGGTTCCGATTTCTTTTGCTGTTGGGTCGGTCGCCAGCCTGAACCCCTTGTGTATTTTTCTCTACCTAGTCATGTTTCTACTACGTCTTATGTTTTGTTTGTACCAAAATCTTTATTTAGGAGGCGGATGGTGGCTGAATAATAGCAACTGATTTTTTATGTATACTCAACTTTCACTCGATATAATGTTAATGATGTGCCATGTCGTAACATGTGAAGTTTTTGAGTAATATAGGGTCTCATACCCTAATAATGAGATGTCCTGACCTCGAAAACAACATTCAATCATACACACAAATTCACAGTACCAAAAGATAAATACAGTAAATTTCATCGTGATCGTGTCCCATTTTTGAATACCAAAATGCGCTCCCGAACAAAAAAAATCATCTTAACAAAAACCAAACTATTTCCCAATTTATCCTAACTTTTGTTGTGAAGAATTTCCGAATCACAAATGCCTTTCCAAAGACACAATGTTGTCCCCTCCGAGCCTCAAATATAGAAAGATATCGCGCATGGATTCGCACGATGGAAGTCCGATGGGTTGGCCATGGCAGGCGTTCGTCTTCAGAAAAGTCGGGAGAAAAGGAATTTAACGGTACTAGAAGGAAGATGTTAGTGCTAAGTTCGAAGGAGTAAAACGCGAGAACATGTCATCATCAGAGATGCTCCAAGATTATATTAATGTACCTTGTTGAAACCAATGTCCTTGGCCTTCTCACGGAAGCATTGACGGCACAGGTCAAGGCCGTACTTGCGGATAAGACCAGCACGGTGCTTGCAAACACGGCTGTACGGGATGTTAGCGAGTCGTTCGAGGTATGCATATATGCTCCATTCGATCATTGGTGAGAGGACTGGGAATCGAGAAAGGATTATATAAAAGTGGTCGATGCCATTATTTCGCGATAACACAGGTGTGTAGGGGTTGGAAGCTTGGTCGATTTGTTGTTCACAGTAGAAGAGGTCTCGTCCAGTGACCAGTGACATCACCGAATAATCGGTCGAAAATTGATTTTCGGTAATATGAAATTATCGTTATCGGCCATATCAAAACTCAATCTCAATGCCACCCCTCTCATCAAACCTCAATCAAAATCAAAACAAAAATAAGTAAATCGTACCAGCTGCGCGAGCCCTTGCCGTATTCGCGGGGGCGGGAGTTCCAGACGCTCTCGTGGGACATTTTGACTGTGATGAACCGAGGATTCTTGGTATTTGCAAAGCTGTAACAAAAGGGGAGAAATATCTAGAGACAGAACAGAAAGGCTTGTTCAATGTGTTGCGGCTAGTCTGGAGCGCTTGCTTCCTTCCAGCAATTGTCTGTGGTGCGGGCATCCTGATTGGGAAGAAAAGTGGACATAAGCCCTGGCCATTTTTGAGGAATGTGGGGCATCATTGGTATTTTTTTTCTCAGTTCTAAAATCTTGTGCGCGAGCTTATCACCAGGGGTCCAATTATTACTTATCGGCAGTACAATATTGGTTTAAGTGAGACCAAGGGCACAAATTGTGGCGCTAAATGTGGCACTCTAAATAATCGCGTCTGTGTGGCGTCGTTTTCAACTTCACCTCAATAATTCACATTGAATTATACGGGACGTCATTAGATCAAAAACCAGTTTTGGAGGAATATCATTATTTATTATTATGAATTCATCATTGTTGTAAATATGCCAATTGCTACTGGAGGAACTTAATGAACCGGGTTACCATGCTGAGCCTGTGGTACAACCTCTACTGTGTATGTGGGACTATCTTTACTTGCTAGCTAAGAATTGAATCTGGAAAGGTCTTGTTTAAGGCGTAGCTTGTTCCTCCTAAAACAGGGATTTAGACATGTATGATATCTGGTAGGATGTTCCAGATCGTAAGTTACTCGACTCTATCGAGTTACTGGTTCGTATCCTCTATTAAAGTTCATCTCATACTTATTTGGTATCAAATCAGGGTGCCACCAGTAGTCTCTGACCATCTCTGACAGAAGTTTATCATAACACATCAACTGACGCAGTTTGATATTCCCAATGCCCAAAGACCGAAATAATAGCAGAGTTCGGTGACGAATTTCACGGACGAGGTTTTCGGCTGGGTGCCGTCGTGATCTAGCAGCCTTGGTGTTGGTTGTTTGTGAGGTGTCCACATGTCGCTTCTAATAGAAACCCACTAGATTCTTATTAACAACGAAAGTTAAATGACAAGAATTCGACGTCTTACTTACTGTCCTGGTTTCCCTCCTCCATGCTGACTGATCCGAACTCACCGAAGTCCGTCTTCTCAACCTCACGGGCGAAGAAATCCCGCTCAATTCTAATTGCGGTGCGAACGCTGTCGGCAGCAGCCACTTGATCAGGGTAGCGGCGGACATTAAACCAATGGGTTAGACTTCGCAGTGCTTGTTCTAAAGGTAGTGCCGATTCTATTTCGCCGTCAACGTCACTACCAGCTAACCATTCATCTCTTAACTCCGGACGACAATGCAAATAGATGGCTGTGATAACCCGCATGTGTCCTTGTCGCCATTTACGGCCGCAATAGGAAACTTGAGACTTGATTAGCTTCAAAGTGTAGAGACGCAACTCGTCCTGAGGGACACGTAATGATTTCCGAAGGATATTAGACGACTTGTATGTGACCATGAGGAGGTTGCGATGAACTTTTCCCTTGCAGATCTTTTGCATTATGCGAAGGTAGTTGATGAGCGAAAAGAAATTCCGGCGAGAAAAATTGGTGACGGGCGCCAATGGCACATCTCCGTTGACGGGGAAACCCAACTCATCAACTTCTGGCCGGGCTATAGGAGCTCCTGTCAGAGCAGTAGTATTCAGTGGAGGAAGTGGAGGTGACTTCCGACGCTTAATCGGAGGCGGAATGGCCTCGTCTTCGTTGGATTCATCTTGATTTTGCTTCTTTTCTTCTGCTGACTTGGGCTTTTCCTCCGATCTTTTAGCTTGCACATTGCACATGTGGAAGAAGCAGTTTTCGTTGCGATCAGTCTTGGACTCAATGATATTAGGGATTTCCTGATGCACAAAAAACTTCAAAACTAGTGGAAGATAGTTAGAGTCCAGGAGAAGCTGTGTCAAGAACTCAAACTTGAGAACATCTATACAGATTGGTTGTCAGCACCCAGATTCAAAGGTTATAAGAACATAAGACTTACGAGAGATCTTGAACCACTTTAGTAGAAGGATCAAGATACCAGTCACAGCTTTAGCAGTGACCTCATGGTTTTTGCCGGCATCCATTTCAGCCGGTGATCTCACGATCTCAGGTACGTTACTAACGCCTCTGAGTTGACCCATGGGATGAGCACTTTGCGGTACCGGCACGGGAAGAGATGCAACATTGGCCATAATGGTTTTTAAAAGAACAATAACCATTGACTGGAAGTGAGACAGTCCATAGTGATAGAACTTATCCACTGCCTCTAATCGTCGCTTAATTTCAGGATCCATGGCATCTGAATTCGGACCAAAGTCTATTGGGACTGATGGGAGTCCCAATTCAGCTTTGCTGACTTTTGCTTGATCACTTGCATTATGGATCTGTTTGCGTATACGGCCAAGTTCTTCTCTTTCTTCAGGCGTCAGATCACTTAAGTCGAGATCTTCCATGCCGGCAAGATCAATGTCACCCTGATCTGGCTTGGTATCAGCGTCCCAGCCCTTCTCTTCCTTTAGAAAGGCCTCCCTTTCCCCCCAAAGCTGCCTCATAGCACGTGTCATTCGCACACGGTCTGAAAACAGAGCTCCCGCTTCAATGATAGAAGCAGGGAGGTCACTCCCCTCAAATCGCCTACCAACAACCTCCCATTGTTCACCAGCAAACCCCTTGCCACCCGCACTGTTGCTGGTAGCATCTAGTGGTGGATACAGAAAAGGGAAGTTTTGGTTCGTCTGGTAGTTTTGCTTTTTAGCTCCCTTACCGCCTACGGCAGGCGATGGAGGAGGTGACGGCGCAGGTGTGGCAATGTGGACAGGCTGATTAAGAATTGAAGCACCAGCTTCGACTTGGGTACCAGGTCCAGGTGGTATTATGCCTCCACTAGCACTGGACTTAGCTGTTTGTGGGGCGAGAACCGCCAGGACGTTCTTGCCCAGATTGTCGTACGGAAGATTGGATTGAGGTGGAATGTAAGCGGGGTATTTGGACGTGATTTCACTTCTGAAAAAGTGGTAGTCCAAAGGCGAAGCAAGAATCAGATTTTTTGCTTTGTCATCAAGAGGAGTCTCACTAGCCGCTTTCTTCGTTTCAAGCAACTCTTGCGAACCACCAAAGACAACAAGAATTGACTTCCATAGAAGAAGGAGGAGTTGTGTTTGAGGTAGATATTCGCCATCGTCAAAACGGCGTCTACTAGTCTCTTGTAAGAAGGTATCTGGTAGACTAGGTTCCAGGTTTACTAAACATTATTAGCTCGGCCTCATCTACACATGTTCAGATGATGCTTACCAAGACCAGCTCTTGTGTCCAGTGCTTTATTCGGGAAGCTCAAAGAGATTTGCATAATGAAATACAGGATGGTCATCAGATTCATCATATCTGTATTGACATCCGTCAAGTCTGCTTCTATCGAAGGGTCAAATCCTCCAGTAAGAATGTAGAGGGCATTTAAGGCCTTCAGGAGAGCTGTCCAGACAATCTGGAGGCCGTCAAGCTTCGTGATAATCTTGACAACCTCGATCATGGCATCTATTTGTTCTTGGGTAGCACTAGACATGTTGGTGCCGATCAAAGGTGCTATCCCTGTGGTCTCCCATCTGCCAAGTGTCATGTATGTCAAAGAACCAATGGCATATACCCGTTCTGATGATTCGCCGTTCTTGACCACGTCCAAAGCACTTTTGACAATACCTTCTTTGAACCGTTGGCTAGCATTCTCCCAAGTGAGTTTGTCCTCATTTTCTGATTTAGGTGCATTAGGGTCAATCTCGCTGTTGATATCTGGCAAGGCATTGACAGCATCTTCCATTTGCCAGACGAATGCATTTTGACCATTTATTAGGCGATCCCAATCCCAAGCTCTATTCACAAACCACTCATCAATTTCATCAGCAAAATTACCAAAGTCGGAGTATGTGTAGTCGTAGCATGAGGTCTTCTCGGGCCGTTGAAACCCGGCTACTATCTTCTTTAATTGTCCCAGAGAAAGGGAGTCTTGGGGGCCTTCAGTCGGGGTTGGCCCAAGGCGCCCATCAATCGAGCTCTTCCGTGGTGGTATCGGAGCCGGAGGACCAGGTGGTATATTATTATTATTAAACGGGGGAGGCTGGCGGGTAGAAGGTGGAGGTCCCGCGGACATGGAAGGACCTAGTAGAAGTGAAAAAACGGGCTGATGTTGTTGAGGTTTGGCCGGTGGTTTTGAGATTTCGGCCGTCGACTGGATTGTGGAAGAGTTAGGCTGAATATTAGTGGTATCGTCGGGTGCATTTTCGATAGACTGGTTTTGCTCCGGATTTGAGCCGGGTTTACTCCATATGGAAGACATGGTGTGCAGCTAATGACAAGCTGTAGAGTCGTGTACTCGTGATCGTGATATTATAAGGAATGTGGATCGAAAATGAACGACGTGATACAGAAAAAATAAAGCCGATATGGAACACCCAGTATTCCTCTTAGATCGGCATAATGTATGCCGATAGCAAACTGAGCTTTTACGAAGCTTCAGAATGGTAAGCTGTTGGCGCAAGTAAACAACAAGTAATTTGACGTTAGAGGGGAAAAAGCCTTGTCGCAACAATGAAGCTGCAACTGCAACTTGATTGGTCGGATAAATTAAGTGGGTCCAACATCAACGTCAGCCTGACCCTTGTAACACCATCCTGTAAACCACCATTGACTGAATAAGATGTAGGTTGAATTCAAATAAATTCCGTAAAACAAGATTGTGACTGTATGTATGCTGTAGGATATCATTGACCAGATGTGAAAAATTACACCTACTCCGAATCATCTCCCTCCGAATCCGGCTCTGGTACTGGTGGTGATAACCCGACCGCTGCCGCTTTCGCTGCTTTCTCCGCTTGTGCCTTGACCTTTCTGCGCATTTTCTTCAAGTGGTTCATCCTCTTCTTCTTTTCCCTTAGGTGCTCTTCCTTAGACTTGAGTTTCTTCTCTTCTTCCTCCTTCTTGGCCTTTAGTGCCCGTTCCTTGATATGCTTCTTGATTCTTTGCTTCTTGCAAGGTCTATTCCGTTTCGGCTTAACTGAGGGGGATTCTTGTTGGGCAACAATATTGGTTTCGACAGAGGTCAAGTTGCTGTTGGCTGGTATGCGGGCAATGATCTTCCATGGCATCTCTCTACCCCACCATCTTTGCTGTGCATATGCCATGACTTGGTCTCCACTCACAGCAGCATCTTTAAATTTTCCAAGCTCCTCTCCCGTAGCTCTAGGCGCAAGAAAATATGTCAGAGGTCTTTTCGGCATGAGAACCGTACCTTCCCCTAGCTTCACTGGGTTATCCGCTTCCAGTACAATCTTAGTTGGTTGTGTTGATCCAGAAGCGAACAATCGGAATTCAAACTCCTCCGCCCCTTCCTCTTGCTCGGCGTTATCGCCACTATCTTTCATGTCCACATCATCAGATTTCGATGAGGCAATCTGAGCCGGAGTCGGTTCTGGGGCTGGGGCTGGAGTCTTGAATGAAAAATCGAAAGCACTCGCAAGTTTAGTATACAGCTTTTCACGCAACTGCTCGTCAATTTCTTCATCAACGCTGACTTGTGAATTACTGTCTGAGCCGTTCAACTCATCACGACGAACCCTAAAGGTATATTAGCATGCAACTAGCAAAATCACATAACTCTCACATACTGTTTGGCGTCTGGAATTTCGAACATGATGATCCGAATCAGGAATTATATTATGGCTATCTTGATGAGGAATATTGCTTCACCTAGACCACCAACATAGGATGTCTGAATCTACTACACCCTAGAAAAGTCTACAGCCCTTGTTGGATGCGACCATTTTGCGCCGGGTAAATTCAGGGTATACTTCCTTACACTATCATCACTATCATCACATCATTCTTCAAGAGTCTATAATTAACATATGCGCAACTTTTGGAGATACTCATTGTAGACTGTGTCAATCTTGTGACTAGTTTATTGAAAATTGATCAATTTCTTATCAGGCCCGAATTCTTTGCAGCTACTGTACATCAGGCATTCTTGTATTGAAACCCGGCAATGTACCCTAACCCCATTATAATACATTAAACTATGTACTTATGCAATGAAAAAAAGTATTGCTGACTTGCACCATATAAAACCGAGATAGAAACTCACTTGCTCATTGATTCTACCAAAACCACTAACCATGAACGTTTATGTAGTAACTCATTGGAACAAAAACCGGTGTCACAATTAGGCTACACATGTGAGACACAATCAGTTTCTGGCATGACGAATGTGAGGTAGGCGTTTAACCTTTGCTCCAACCCTCTGTAGTACACTGAGCTGCCATTCTTTGTCTATATCTCTTGAGTTAGATCTGGGTGACTTTATGTGTATTGATCAGTAGCAAAACCTACCACGAGAAAGAATCTTGGCCCGCATACGCAAGAACCACTTAAGGCTATTGGCTTTGACTTCAGAATAGACAGTCGACTCTTCCTTACTACGGGCCCGTCTTTGTCCAGATTGAGCCATCGATAGTTGGCAAGAATCATCTGAAGGTTGGGACATAGGTTGTGTAATTTTGTCAATGACCAATTCTTCTCAAACTGTGGCCTCAGCCGTGTCCTCAAGCCTGGGGGAAATTTGTGACTTTTGGTCAGGGTGGGGACTAGAATCGTACGTCGATGATTTCGAGCTTGGTGTACAAACTATAGATTTTGCATCGGAAGAGTGTTTATCCTATCCACTCAAATTGAACCCGGTCAGATGTGTCATAGAAACAGGTTTGTTGGTAGAAGTGACAGCTGCCATCACAGCATTCAGAGAGACATATTGGTATTCTTGAGCTTTTGGAAGTTTTGCTTTGCAGCTTCAATAATTGAGGGGTTCTTCTGTTGAGGACTGTATGCAGAAGGGATAGTTGATATAGGCACAGGATGCAAAGGATCTATTAATAGAGCAGTAAGGCCCTTGAGTTGTCCATGACTTTGGACGGCAAGTGCATCTTTAACTTGAACTTCGTTGTTCATCTTCGGAGATATTCTAAAATTCGGGATTGAGGGATGGCTCTTGGCGTAGATTCCGTCTGAAGTAGATGATACGTTCTGAAGTTCGGGATATTTGAAGATTGATGATTGGATAGGACAAAAATGTAGTTCTTGAGCAAAATCAACATGTCGTGAATTGCCAGGCCTAGGAGCATGCTCACTCGGGCTATCATGCAGAAGAATATAGGCGTATTCGCTGATATATTCGCAGTCGGGTTGGCACTCACACCTGTTGACTCCATCTTCATCGCTGACAGCCCATTGAAAACGTAGGCTCTTGGCAGCGGCCCAAAGCCGTCTAATGTAAACAGGACTATTCTGCATAGCACAGACAGCACTTTGGCATTTTCCATGGTAGGTCATATGAGTTATATGCATGACTTGGAATCGGCGATTGCGGAGTCTCAGTGTCAGTTCTCGGTCGTTGTTGCGTGGGTCTTCGATATCGACAGGATCGATATCAATTTGAAGTCTAGGATGGGTATGAGTTCTATGCCAATGTTTAGTAAATTCCATGATGCGTAACGATCCCGTTGATAAAAAAGCTAAGCAGGTTGTGCAACGACTGGTATTTCGATGGTGAAGACTCAGAATTGTTAAGTGATGTCAAAACACCGTATATCTGAGATTGTATAACGCAGGACGAGGAAAATCAAATGCGTTATATGCAAGAGAAGAACGCAAAGATAGATAATTATGAGTGCTGAGCTCCAAAGCCCGTGAGCCTGACTAACTGACTGCCTAGCTGCAATTACAATATCCGGCCGTGATTTCTCATTGGATATCTAACAACAGAAGGCACTACTGCTCCATTACGCCATTGAAGGAAACTTGCTAGTGAGGCTCTTAGCACTACAATCATTCAATATGTTGACTACGTCACCAATACAGCGCCGAGACTTTAAATATAGTATAGTGACAGGCTTGTTGACTGCCATTTTTGCTGTACCGAAATGTTGCCATTTCTGCCATGAACGCTTTCATCTGTTGCTTCAGAAGTCAGTTCTGACATTTACCACCAACTCAGACGGAGCTAACGGAACGCGGAGTTACCAGAGCTTCGGCATGATGTTGTCAATCTTGTCAGTTGCAACTTCCGCAATTGACGGCTGCTACGCGGGAGCTGAAATTTGTTGGAGGCCAACTTAACCTAACCTGAATTTAACCGTGCTTGTTGTCAAGTTGTTATAATACTCAATCTTTCATTTCTCGTTTTGATTTCGGATCCTAAATATATGGATATGTGTGGGTTTCGGTCTAATCAGGTATGATATTCGACAGTGACGTTGTGCCGATGTAGTTGAAGATTCAGAATTTTACAGCCGCAGTGTGATATTAACTTTCTCAGCTTAGGATCGAGATGCAAGGGACTCTTTGATGGAACCTTGACACAACATATCAACCCTCTATGACTTTGTCGTTACAAACATTTCAATGACACAATCACCTATAAAACGGAAAGCAAGATTGTTCATTAAACTTCAGTTGGAAAGCAGCTGGTCATATTAATCATTATATGTAGCGTCCTCCACAACTACCGCAGTCAGATTATGACTACAACAGTGCACACGACCATCCTGTCCGTGTGCAACCAACTCACTAATAAAATCCAAAAACATACTGGACAAGTTGACAAAGCAAACACCATGATGCATTTCCGACAGGAAAGCCTTCCAGATATCATCACATAGTATCGCAACTGAAAAATAAGGAAAGCTAAAAACACAGGAGGTGAAAGGCAATAAAAGGCGAACATCAACTCCCCATGTCCCGATAAAACGAGATAAATCAAATATCCAACAACCCAAAGATTGAAAAACAAGGAAGACAAAGTCGAAAATGACAGAAGAGAAAATAAACAAACACCGGACGTCATAACTGAATCGTCTCATCGGTATATCCGGCCATGCAAGGCCACCAAGATTGACTCATGGTCGTATCCAAAAGCAAAAGAATCCCAAAAACAAAGGTATAAACCGAAATCCCCAGTACGCCAACCAACTACAAAGGAAACCTGATTCATATCGTACCCATCCACAATTTTGTCTTGTCATGCTAACATACTCCATTACTGGTTCCAGGAGTAGTTGCTGGAGTAAACCGGTGCAGCACTGGCCGAAGGCATAGGCCCCTTGTTCTGAGGAGGAGCCGGGCCACCAGTCTTGTACGCATCGAACGAGTATGAGCGGCCATCCGGAGCATAAGCAGAAGAAGGAGCTGATGGCTCGCCTGACGTCGTCCAAGCCGTAGACGGAGGGTAGTAGTCTCTCGCAGGGGCAGAGTTAGGCGCCGACGAGTCCGGAGGAGGGAACTCGCTGGTGTTAGTGTTCAAGGCAACGTCGTGGTAGGAAGAACCATAACGGTATTCGGATGCAGACTCGCTGGGGGTAGTCAAAGGGGCTGAGGAGTGCGGGCCGTTACGAGGAGACTTGGAGGGACGGGGGTTGTTGTCGACGTAGCGGGGAACGGAGAGCGAGGAGTCGGTGGCAGCAGTAGAGGCGGACATAGCGGTGGGTCCGGTAGTCGCGGGGGCATAGGCGTACTGGGTGCGGATTGGCGCGGACTGATCGTGAGAGGCGAGAGAGAGTTGGACAGAGGGGACGGAAGGGACGGCAGCAGAGGGCATGGGCATCTCCTGGGGATCAGCGCTGAAGCCAGGGGCGCCAGAGAGGGGAACCTTGTTGTAGTGGTCGTTAGCCATGGAAGTGGCAGGGTATCCAGTGGAAGGGGTAGGGGGCATCTGGGACATGCCGGAGGACCATGAGGGGTAGGAGCTGATTTTGTTGTTAGCATCTACATTCTGGTTTCATGGAGTTAGGTCATGGGAACTTACTTGGAGCGCATGCTCATAGGAGCACCCGGAAGTTTAGTGGCGTTGAAAGTGAACGCAGACCGCGGAGGCTGAATGTCGATGCTACGCTTGACTTCAGGCTTAACGGTAAGAGGACCGGCGACGATGCCGATACCGTTCTCAACCAGGGCCTGGCCTCTGGAACCAGCACTAGAGCCCAGTAATGGGATCTCCTTGCGGGCCTGGAAGTTGCGAGGAGAACGGCCACGAACCACAATAGGAGAGGTGATGCACTCGGCCAGCGGGGCCTTATTGCCGTTGGCAAGAGTCGCGATGACCTTCAGATGCAAAACAAAGTGCTGTTGAAGCTCCTTTCTACGGCCGTTGTTGGCGGTAGCACTGTGAATGTTAGTATTGCGTTCATGATTGTTTTAGTAACTGACTAAAGACTTACATTCTAAACTGCAGACGGCGCCAGCCGATGGGGTACACGGCATACTCGCCCTCAGTCTCATTGCCCTCATCCTGGAACGGAATCAAAGGCAGAGTCGGGGGCTCTTGATCTGGAGTCTGAGTGACTTCGGGAGTGTTAGGAGGGGGAGTCTTCCAGGGAATGACAATCAGTCTCACGGCGTTGCCATCAACGGACTCAATGGCACTGATGGTGACCTCCATGCTGTTAACAGGGATCGTCTCACCAGATTCACCGATGATGTTGAGCTGGCCCCGGGGGCAGATAAGCGAGCCGGAGATCTGGAACAGGTTGCGACGGTAGCAGGTCAATTCGGCCTGGAGCTGAGTACCATCACTAGCGGTAGTCGGCATCTCAGACAAGAAAAACATGCCGTGAAGCTGGGCATTCATGTCAAGCTGCTGTATGCGGCCGTGCTGGTCGACAATGGTGTGCTTGTCTGGACTGCGCTTAAAGGACAGGAGCTTCTGGTCGTGGCCCACGTTCAGCTTGGAGCCGTCATCCCGCAGATCTTGGACCATTTCTTGGTATGGTGGTTGCTCCGTGGCATTGTATGGGCGCTTGAGATTGGGGTAGCTGTGGTGAGCCGACATGCCGGCGGCGGCGGCGGCTTGGCGCTGGTCATAATCATTGTCATGATAGCCACGAGGAGCAGTGCCGGCGGACGGAGGCTGCGAGTAGTGAGGATATGGCGGTGGCAAGTCGACGCCATGGCGAGGTCTGGAAAGGCCTTGGTCCATAGGCCCGGGGTATCTGGAACCCATGACGGGCTGGGGGAAGTTTGACCACATGGTAGGATGAGGATGTTCTGGTTTGATATCAGCCATAGAGGCAGGGTAAGACGAAGTGGCCGCAGTCATGAGCGGTAGATGAATACCGAAACTCTCTTGCAGCTAGATCCAGGCTATTATGGGCGAGGAAGAAGCTAGAAAAGAGTTTGTCTTTTTTGTGACCGGTGCTTTTTTTGGTTTCTTGTCTAAGTGCGCACAAAATGTGTAACGTGAAATTCAATTTTGCGGGGGCACCTGTGTCTGGAAGACAGTATGATGCTCTTGCCAACCTGGTGCAATGGAAAATCTTAAAAATCTGATAATGGCAACTACGCGAACCTCTGTAGCAGGTGTAGTCAAAGTGCAGATGAAGTCAGCGCAAAGTGGGGATATATCAGCCAGAAAGTGTGGTTTAGTCTTTAGCTGTTTATGTTGGTAGACGATGACGAGAAGACCGCACGGCAAGGTGGTTGTCTGGTGTGATCTGGTGATAGTGGTAACGAGTGAATAATGGAGGAATATGCTCAAGATATGACAAGACTCAATCAATAGACAGGCGTCGTGAGAGGAAAGGGATTCAAACACTGGATGACGGAGCGGGGGGGATGATGATATATGAATCTAAAGATTGTCGGTGCTTCTCTAGTCGAGCAAGTCCAAGTGTAGCTGTTGAGATAAAAGTTCAGATACGGAAGTGAATAGTCAGGACCATTTCAATAAGACGAGCGTGGCCGACATATTTTATCAACTTGTTTGTTGGAGGGGTGAGCAGATAGATCAAATCACTGAGTTGATTGTGCGAATCGATTAATTTCTAATATTTAAAATAAAAGTCAATTTAATGAGTCGAAAAGCACGAGTTGCTTTGGCCTTGTCTTCGCCCCAGTCAATGTGGAAGAGTGATCACCCCTGTCTACACTGCTACCTCTTAAATCAAGGTATTTATTGGCAGTGCTATCGGCAGTCGATAATGACCCTTCCCCCCTCCTTCTCCTCCTCCTCCTCTTCTGGTCCAGGTAACGGGCCCCCCAGCCATTGAACGCCAGCCACAACCTGCCGGAGTGAATCCGTGAAGCAGCAAGTGTGAGGTTGACAAGATCACGAGTTACTCTAGGGTCAACCTGTGAAGAAGATGATATGGCTGATAACCCATGCCAGTGCGGAGAGGAAGGCCTTTGGGCCTTTACGGAATATGGACTGACAGGTCAAGCGCCGTAAGAGGATGGTTTCCGTAGCCTCTGTGAAGTTGGATCTGTGTAGCATTTAGCTGCTGCGAGGGACAAGCCATTGTCGATGTAAATGCAGGACGAATGGGACTGTAGCTAAATTACACGACCGGGAAAGAGCAGTTGACAACCTCCAAAGCTTGGTCAAATAAGAGATAAGTATACAGGCCGAAAATAAACAGTTCTGTCCTGTAGTCCTGGCTTTGTTTGCACGTGCTATTTCTATCGGTTGTTAAACTGCGACAGCGGCACTATCTTCGGGTTATGTCCATTCGTTGTTGAGACGCCAAATAGGTGCATTCAATCCCGTAGGTCAGACAGGGTAATAGCGCAAGAGTGGAGCCTATTCACGGTTCTTGCTTACTCCGGGATCCCAAATTCGCCATGACCTCCTCTTTTGACCGTCGGCAACTTAAAGCCAGGGTAGACTCGAAGCTTGAGCGCAACGAAAGCAACGACATGAATAGATAAATGTATACATAGATAGACACGGGATCCTACAAAGGTTTCGTCTGAGACCTTGTCGACTCTACAATAACAGACTAAAAATTTAAATATTTTTCTAGTTCGTCTAAGTTTCTCGCACCTGAGCACGGTGAGACATGGGGATTCGAAATTTTTGGCATGTTTTATCGATGGGTGTGTGGGGTGGTATGAGAAGAAAGAGCTCATTGTGGCCACACCTGAAATACTCTACAAACTGGCTGGCAAGACGAAGGTTCCTGGCTGCGCGGGGCAGACTGCAGTCTCGGCGTACACCTTGAATAGGCGAACTTGCGGGTTCTTAGATGAACTCTGTCCTTCAGGCTCGTCAATTCGCATTTTCTCAAAGCGGTTCTCTGTCAATGCAATGGACTGACGGAACTGTTCTCTTTATCATAGCGTAGAAAGCAAAATATCTTGATGATTGTCTTGGTCAATGTCACTGACTGACCGTTAACATTTTCCATGTTACATGAAGTCTGTTATAGGACCGAGTAAGCAGTTTCTTTGGCTGAGAAGAGTATGACTGCGTTCCTAGATACCAATGAAGTACCAGGAATCAGCAGGAATGGTAGTGTCAATACATCGGTAATGTTTTAGCCTACTCTCTGTCGGCTGTCTGTTCGTCATTTTCCTTCAGAGGAAACTTTACAGCTCTGATGCGGAAATCGCCAGGCTGACTGCGAGAGAGTTCATGCCATATATGTACGTGCGCCAAAAAAAAAAAGTCACCTCACCTCACTGGTGGCCAGTCATCTTCCGCGCTCAATGTTTCTAAGATCAGACACATCCAACTCAATTGTCACTTTTGTGTACCGCACAGATTATTACTCCGGTGGGTTGTTTCAAGACATCGCAATCCCGGGCCGGGAGAAGGGACCAGCAAGCGAGGAGGGAAGCCGCTCAGGATCTCAAGGTAGTCATAAGACTATTGACCTGAACAGCAAACGGGATTTGGACCGTGGGTTTTCTGTCGACAAGGAGCGGTGATACGATTACAATGTCAGATTGATATTGAAGGACCACTGCGTAGAGTTGCAGTGTGTGAGTGCCGTAAAGACAGGGAACCATGCTGTTTGGCAGGCCGGGCAAGAACAGACACAGTAGTACTGTAGTTGATTCTCAAACGAGCGGCCCCCGAGTTCAAACATGTAGATATTTAGTTTGCTGATATCATTGGTCACGATCTATTTAACAAGGACAAGCTCATGTTGAATGGTCCGAGGACTTGGTTTAGTCTGCGGAATGTAGCAATTTGGGCAGCGTCCAAAGTTCAAAATATTGGCTCTAAATCTGTCTGTTGAATTCTGGCAATGTAGTCAACTTTTGTGGTTATTGTTGAAGGATCACTGTGAACTCAACTCATAATCTATGTCGATATGCACTACAGGCAGCGGCATCCGTCCCAGGGCCAGAACCACAACGTCAAGCCACTTGTTGATAACACATCAAAGATGATCGTTTTGATGGATCATGTATCTGCTCCTGGCTTGACTTCTCTTTGATCTTCGGCACCTTTATGCCTCCGCAAAGTTTAAACACCTCAATTCGCTCTTGCAGCCGCTCAGACATGATAAACTTTGTATTCCTACTCAGTCATCATTCTGATTGTTCTAGTTGCAAAAGTGCATAGACCACAAGTGGCCAAGAGCAGATTTTAACACTTAACCAGCATGTTAAGCATGGATCAAGGCATTGATTTTTTGACATCAATAGGTGTTTAGGAAATTTTATGGCAGTAGGCCTCTCTCAAGCATGATTTTAATCAGTTGATGAAAATGACTAACATTGCTACAGTAGATGTTCACAGCTCAGAAGAAGTTTACCTATTTTGCTATAAATAAATATTCTTTTTTACTTATCTTTTTTTTTTTTTCTTATCGCCATTTTCCCAACCTTATTGGGTAGCCTCATCATCCTGTTATGCCGCCTCACTTGACCAATGGAGACTCCTCGGCGTTTGCAGAGATATCCGTAAAATTATCCCGGTCTATATCAGACACCCGTTGTCAATAGCAGACTTTTCATCGCCTCGAAGCCATTCTCCGTCCCGGCCATCCGCGGATAACTGAAATGAGAACCAATCTCTGCCCAGTTTCGTAATTAACAACCCCCTTATACGGGCGTCAATCTGCAAGAGAGAAGAGACGCATTTACCTGCTGATATTGTCTGCCCATCAAGCCCGCAGCCATCAATACTTGCTTGAACTTATCATCTGTGATTATCAAGTAGCCATTACTGTAACCATTACACTCAACTCACTTGACAGGTAGATCTGCAGTACAAAGCAAGATACGATTGTGTTCCGTGCTTCGATCGTTGATGATCTTGCTTAACCTATGCTTGTATTCGGG